>CAOKZL010003569.1:0-150902 GCA_948472985.1 Iguana delicatissima
TTTTAAAACTTAATCACAAAAAAATTCTGCTAAATAAGAATTACTTTATTACCAAAAAATTTCTTGCCATAAAAAATTGCTCAGTTCAATAATTAGGGCCAAAAGGTAAATACAACACATATTAAAAAATTCATCTGCTTCACTGTGCAAAAAACTCAAAAAAAAAAATAGAAAAATTCCAAACCTCAAAAATCTTGCTTTTGTCTTCTGTTCAAAACAACCATTTAGGCAACCACTAGACTAAAAATAACCATTTAGGCAACCATTGGACTAAAAATAACCATTTAGGCAACCACTGGACTAAAAATAACCATTTAGGCAACCATCCTCTACTACCAAATTTGTTGTCAATAAAGAGGGAATTCAGAAGACAAATAAAGAAAGAGAAATGGTCTTTTATGTATTCTAGTTAAAAATAAGCATAACATATAAATTCTTAATATACAAAAGTTAAAAGAGAACTTGAGCAGGTTTGGCAAGCTAAAATACAAAATATATCAAAATACAATACCACAGTGAAGCAGGATATAATACAAACTGCAGCAACAACAAATCAAGAAGTGGAAGTAAGTGTCCACTAAAACAATGCTGCTCTTATAGAGCCTTTACACCTCCTGCTAATGATAGAAAGCAGGTGAAGGTCCTCTATAACACCAATTAACCCCATAATAACCAGAGTTGTAAATCTTGTCAATTCCGACATATTGGAAATGCAAGCTGGGGGGAAAAGAAGGATTTCCTCCATAACAAGACATTGCAACTTATTGATTGAACACAAGTGCTTATTCTAGAAAGATATTTACAACCAAAAAAGGGAAGAGGGCACTTAGAATTATTTATGTCAGAAAATGTAATTTAAAAACTCTTTTGACTAAGGCCCTTTTTGCACGGCATTTGCCATGCGAAAGGGCCCCTCAAGCCTCACATGAATGTGAGGAGCAGTCCACACGATGCACTCACAATCACGCGACACTCCAGGGGCTGGCAGGCGCTGACCACACACTTTTTCATTTTCAGCTGTGAGCCGAAAATGGTGTGCGATCGTGCATCGCTCCGGGGCCCCACGCGCACTTGCCATGCATGCGGACCTCCAGAGCTGCGGCACTCGCACTTCTTGCCCCAGCACAGCCTGGGAAACTCCCAGGCTGCACTGTGGAAGGAAGAGGCAGGGCTCTCACATGAGCAGGCAGCAGCTGAAGGAACTGGGACGCGAAAGCCTCTTGCTAGAGGCTGCTCACATGATCCCTGCACCCCAACTCCGCAAAAAGGTGTGTTGCGGAAAGGGCCTAAATTGGGGTGGGTGTCATGCATCCCTTCACTGTTGCTGTACTGCAGCTCCCAGCATTCCTCACCACTTTCTATATTGGCTTGGACTGCTGGGACCAGAAGACCACATGATTCCCACCCCCGGACTAAACTGAGATGCACTGCATGCAAAAATGCTCTTAAAATCATCTTAAAATCACTGATTGACTGTGTACACACTCAGAAAAGAATTCAGAATGTCAAGAACTAGAAAGAGTTTTCTTTGTGTCTATGCCTGCATGAGACCATTGCTTCCAACTCTCATCACCCTGTAATTTCTTGGGGAAAGGTGAGAAATCAGACAGGCCAGCTGTTCTCTCCGACATGAGCAGAGAGATTATATCAGGTTGGAGAAACAGGAATAAATTAGACTATCTGGAGCCAGATTCTCATATCTCATATGCCAAGTTAACAAAGTTGGCTTCACTAGTTTGCACCAGAGTAAAACAGCAAGATCAGAATCAGACACTTGGTTTCCATAACACAACCTGAAACATTAATAATCTTGTGAAGAAATGTTTTTTAAAAACTGCACAGACACCATATGCCAATCCACAGCAGCATGAATAAATTTCATTATAAAAGGCATTCAACATTCACATCAGCACTAGTCCATGTGCATTTCAGGCTTCCAAATGTGTTAGCTTAGCTGATGACGATGATGATGAAGAAGAAATTCTGTGTGCATTTCCTCATTCAGGAATCAGCAGTTTTTATGCATATACCAAACAAATAAAAATTAAAAAAATTAAAAAAATCACAAGTGACTCAAATGCAATCAGATAGCATACCCTGCAATTTCAAATTCAAGTTACAATTTTCCTTCCTCGCATTCAAGCTATTGATTCACCTGTTTTTTCTGATGAAAATCATTAAGAACAAATGAAAGTTTTAAGAAAAGGTGAAACTATGTAATATCTTGGTCCTTTAAAAGAAAATGGGAACCATTAATGTATTCCCTTAACATTTCTTATCTGCAGACTCATTAAGGAATAAAAAGGAGTTTTTGTTTGTGAAGGGCTAAAACTGTGGCCGAGGGAGAGGGGAAATATGAAGGAGATATCTTTGGGAAGGGACCAAAAATCACCTTCCAGCCCTTTTAATGCTGGGTTTGAAAACAGATGATTACTAGAATTTGCTCTGGTTAAAAAAAAGAAGGTCTCTGTTAGGGTGGGCGGAAGGAACCTGTCTAAGGAAGGCAGCTGAAGAGATGGTGAATTGCAATTGTACAGAGTTATTGGACAGGAATTCATAAACATAGGACTGGTTTCATGGGAAACTGAGTTTATGCTTTTTGGCTGCAACAGAATTGCCAAGGCAATGTTTACGTACTGTCCCGCATTTCAGAGATAAGAACTGGGACACATGTGGCCAAGCAGAACATTGCCAAGATGGCAAAAGTTATTAATGAGAAAGAACAGAAAGACTAGGAGTTTGCTTTGGGCTAAGCCTACTGGGAAAGGCAAGAAACCACCTCTTCGTCTCCTTTCCTCTCTGTTGAGTTAATTAAGCGCAAACTACTCCTGCACTTTGAACTCAGTTTGCAGCAAATGATGTAAGCTGAGGACAAAGGGGGAAAGTGGGAGGAGGAGAAAGAAACTGGGACATTTTAAAAAACACAGCTGAAAAAGTAGGAGGACAGAGGATCAATTGGGACTGACCCTGCCAAACTGGAACAGTTAGTAAGTATGTGTTCACTTCTCACAAAGGAAATCCAAAAGAACACAATCTTACAGGAAACAATGCTGTCTACACTGCAAGATATTATTGGTTCAGGAAGAGAGGAAGGCTACACTAGCTCAATAAAGGGCTCTTCTACATCTTCTCTCTGTACGTCATCAGGTCCTCCCTGCATGTCCTGAGAGGCACCTTTCCTCTACACCTGATGGTTGCTAGAAGTAATGACCAGAACCCTTATGGGTAGTTACAAATGTATAACCCAGAGTCATGCACTTTACAAATGTGTAAAGTGTGTATCCCAGAGTTATGTACTTGAGACTGTTTCATATTCACCGTCTCTATGTCTCCCCTCACCATCTCCCTTCACTGAAGGGACTCCCAAAATTATCCCTCAAATCTCACTTACCAGGCAGCAGCCACTGCAAATGACAGGGGTCTGCTCTCCTGTCAAACAGAAAGCAGTCAGCTGACAGTCTCAGTCCCCCTTGTTCAAGCAATCTCCAGTACCAGGGCAGGATTGCAACAGGGACCCTGCTTCTGCCTGTCACAATGGAGATTGCCCATGGAAAAGAGTGGGAAACAAGGAAACAGACCCCCCTCAAATGCAGAAGCTGGTGCACAGTAAGTAGGGTATGGACAGGGCTGGGATTCACTGCATAGCACCACATTCAGACGTCCTCAACAGGATTTGTTCAGAACAATACTTGGCCACCAAGCCCAACCATGATTTGTAGACCCCTGAAGACAGATGAAACATAATCATAGATTCATATGCATATGCATCATTTCATTTTGCCCATATTTAATTTAAACAGCCTTTTGTCCCTTCTCCCACTCTGCCCCACTCTGCATCTGCTGGCTTACACACTATTCGTTTGGAAAAGCTGAAGACTAAGGAACATGTTGGTGAGGTGTGGAAGAGTTCATTTATTGTCCAAATAAACTCCTTTACTGCTCAAACACCTGATTCTTGAAAATCTGACAAACAAGGTTTTTTTCTGTTCCTCTGAGTTTTCAGTGAGTTTTCTTTCTTACTTCATCAAACACCATCACCTTATCACCATGGCACAGCTACAAAAGAGAGAAAAAAAACTCTTAAATATCACAGTACTTAAAGAAAATGCCATTGTTATATTGGCTCTAAAAATATATCTTTAGCTCTATAAACATAATTAGAAGGCCAAAACAGAGAGGAAGGGAAGAAAAAAGAATGAAGGCCACAAATTTCCTGGTTGACTACCACAAACTTTTGATTTTCAGTGTACGACCTGGAAATTTAATGAAGGAAGCTTTGCATTTAGAAGTTTAATTATGAACTCAGTTAAGTGGATTATAATGAAAGATATCTCTAGCAAGGGAGACCAAACAGATGCATTATGAATACATTAAGGAAAACACCAGAGAACGAAGTTTCCATCAGCAAAAAGGATTTTAATTAAAAGAATCACAGAATGGAACTCTTCTGTGAAGTGATATTACTCTTATACTGTGTTCATCATTAGGTACTACGAGCAAAAGGCAAGGAAACTACTCCCAGGTTTGGATAATAATTTCTCAAAAGCATTATGCTGCTCTGACACATTTCTTCATGGGCTAGATGAACAGGTCATTCAAACAGGAGAGGCAGGTGAAGGAAAGCTTGTTTCATCTGCATGTAAATAGACAGCATTACACATCTGTCCAGATACCTGAAAAGCTTCTGTAATGAAGCTATACTCGGAAGACAGCTATGGATCCCTTACACTACAGAAAACTGATAGATAGCGTGCAATGGAAAATATTGAGAAGACATTGTTACTGCAGTTTAGGCCTACCTGGCGATAGCACTAGATATCACCTTGATATCAATAATTTGGGTCTCTTCCACCACCCCTCTCCACGTGTTTGTGAGGCCCCTAGACAAGCCCGGAACTAGGCTCGGCCATCAAACGCTGCAATATCCCAAGACAATACAGGCAGGCCAGAAATAGCCAGGTCACCGCTTTAGGAGACCTCTCTGCAAACACCCTCATTATGTATGCACGCTGTTTACAAAGGACTCCCTGCCCCAAGCAGGTAACTTGGCAAGCACTGCGCATTTGCATACAGTCTACCTCTTTGTCAATTCAGACTTAACTCAATCATGCTAAATTGTGACCTTTCGGGGAGATTGTCTCGCACCCAAAACTCATTGTTGTCCCCGAGTAAGGCATAGCCTGCAGTCACACTTCTCCCTACAAAAACCCCGATTCCAAGACCTTTCTTGGATTGCTCCCGAGTTCCAGACTGCCTTGCTGCCCCATTGCTTGGCGAGCTTCCCCTCAGCTCCATGTGCTGAGATACACCGAACCCCAGCATCGCTCTCTATTTTCTTCCAGGCTTCAAGAGCAGGTGTCGTATCACCCAAATCAACTATCTCTCTGAAAATCCCGCTATCTTACTCACACCTTTATTTCCTTAGTTATCTAGGTGCGTGTGTTGCTTACATTGTGTGCCTGTATTTAATAAAGATCATTCATTACTTTCAAACCGGTCTGCTTCTTGACTTGGGCTGACCCCGTAAACACTGGGTTACAAGATCCTGCTAAGTTACCCTGCCTCTCGTAACGCTAAAGCAGTGCTCAGAGCTAATTTTCCCCACCTATAGTCAAGCACATTTTGGTGTCCCTCGCGAGACCTCCAGTAAACAGGGTAACAACATGAACATTGGACAAGCAGCTCTCATAAATAACATATCCTCAAATAGTGCACCTTCAGAGTAAATAAAGTGATATATAAAATCAATCTTTATTTTACAAATATTTTTCTTAAATGTATCATTTTTATTACAGCAATAATGTCTTGAAAAATAATAATAACTTTGCTTAAGCCAAGGGAACTCCACTAGTTATTTACAAATAAAATGACACATTTTTAAGAAATTTGATAGTTGATGGACTGAAACCAATTGCTAGGCTCAACTAGAATAGATCCTCTGAAATTCTGACTTACCAACTAACAACTAATTCAATTGGTTTAATGTAGATAGGCACAGCAACTGGATTTAGGCCATTATTACCCTTGGTTCTTAGCTGGGCTATCATAACACATTATGCTTTTAGTTCCCTTTAAAGGTGTCCAGCTGCTTGCATCCTCATAGCATACCTCAATGAAGTCTAATGACTGGGGGATTCTGGGATTTTTAGCAAAGAAATTAAAATTTCCGAACTCTGACAAGCATATGGTTTTGCCTTCAGCAATAAAATCAGTGAGCCTGTTCAGACACTGTAAGAAATCCATGATTATTTTTATGGGAACAGTGGTGTACTGATGGGAATGGGGATTGGGGTGCCCCGGGCTGCATGTTTCTGGGGACAGTGCAGTACAGTGCGTCAGTGTCCGGCGGAGGCTAAGCACACAGAGAGGCGTCAGCAGGAGTTTTATGGTATTTAGTAGGCAGTAAAACAATTAAGGGGTTACGGCACCCACAGTAAACAGAGGCAATAAATGAAGTCACAAATTAAAGGGTTACATCACCCAAACCAACGGCAGCAGGAAAACTAGGCAACCACGTTTAACCAGACACAGAGTTCTTGAGCAAGGCACAGACACATGGATGTATGACGGTGACTCCTGCCCTCCAGCGTCTGCCTTAAGTAGTCTCTAGCCCAGCTGAGGCTGATTCAATGTCCGTTGGACTGAGCTCACAGCTGGAAGCCCTCAAACTTCAGCCGCTTCTCTAGCAGCCGTCTTGAATGACACGCTGCCTCTTTTCCCTGTCGCCTCTGTAGGAACGTGGGGGGATGGTCAGCTGCAAACTCCAGATTGGAGTCAGGGACCGCAGCTTCTGTTGTGGCCTCATCTGCTGCAGGAGGTGCTGGCTCGGAGACAGCTGTGGGGTCACTGGCAGGCCCCTCCCTCCCCTCTGCAGGAGCCCCCTCTCCCTCCCAGGGATCCTCCGATGGGGAGTCCCAGCCTAATAACTCCGAGTCCCCACCTGAGTCAGCAGCATGCTCAGCCTGGCTCATGACACCGTGCTGGGGACAGATCCTCCACACGCTGGCCGATGTCCGGCGACTAGATGGACACTGGAGCCTCCCAGAGAGGTCTGCTAGAGGGGTATGCCACCCTGGGAAAGGGGGTGGTCCTTCCACCTCTCCTTCCCCTCCCCTCCCTCTCTCCCTCTCAATCTGGAGTCAAACCTGTTTCCAGCCAAAGCAGCAGTGCTGACACCGGCAGACCTCTGGGTTGAGAGGAGAAGGAGGGAGGGAGTAAAGGAAGAAAGGAGAGGAGAGGAGAGGAGAGGAGAGGAGAGGAGAGGAGAGGAGAGGAGAGGAGAGGAGAGGAGGGGAGGGGAGGGGAGGGGAGGGGAGGGGAGGGGAGGGGAGGGGAGAAGACAGAACAGGCCCTGAGGAGATGGGGAGAGGCGCCTACCTTCCCCCCAACCCTACTTCCAAGACTGGGGATGAGCCCAGCCCAGCCACCCCTCCGAGGAGGAAGAGGGAGTGAGAGAGAGAGAGAGAGAGAGAGAGAGAGAGAGGGCACTTGCTGCCACAGGAATGCTGGCACGTCTGTGAGCACATGCAGAGTGCCTCTTCTGGGCACAAATGTCTAGAGCCCAATCACCCAATGCCAATTGAGCAGTTTTTATTTGGTATTTTGGATAGGTCCTCCTCCCCTGAGAGGGGCGGCAAATTCAGGGACCATCCCCAGGCCGCAAAAAGCTATAGCTATGCCACTGTATGGGAATGAACTGAAATGAGTCTCAGCCTGCATGCAGATCTTTCCCTGTTTTTAAGATTGCAGGTAGAATCCTCTTTTAAATCAGGTGGACCTCTGCAGTACTGCAGATGTTGTTGAATCACAACCTCCCACAATGTCGAATGATCATGAAAACTGGAGCCCCTATGACTTGCCAATGCAAAGATGGCATACAAGTTTGTTAAATAAATGAAATTATTTGAATTTTATTTATTTGTTTAATATACATTCTGCTTTTCTTCCAATACTGAATTCAAGGCAACTAAAATAATGCACAGTACAAAAGATAAAAGCAACTAAATAAGCAGTCCCATTAAAAATACTAATTCAAAACAATTTAAAAGCATGGTAATGAAGATAAAAATAGAGCACACCTATCAAAAGACTTTTTTTACAATAGCTGACAGCCCACCTAAACAAACAAACAAACAAAAAGTCTACCTGATGGTGGAAAGAGAGCAGAGAGGAGAATCAGTCTCACCTCCTGTAGATTGGAATACCATAGTCTAGGACCACATCTTTTCCCAGATCCCCACCAAATGTGCTTGTGATGTAATAAAATCCTTTAATTCTTCAATTCATCCCCCTCTTAAACCAGAACTGCTATAACCAAACTTGTCATATTATCTATCCTGTTACTATGAATGCCTTCCTTTTACCCACTCTATAAATGGTTTCCAGTTCCTTTCAAACTGTTGATTTGAAGCTCCTCTCATCGAATATGACAACTTCTCTTATTAGATAATTATCTAATAATAATTATTGTTTTAAAAAATATATAATATAAATAAATAACAGTTATTTTTAATTATTATAACAATTATTAGATAATGTGTATTAGACAATGAATAATAGTCAATTTATATTAGACAAGTGATGTTTTCTTTTGGTTTTAAGAACTCTAAATAAAAAACAATATAATCTAGACACACAACAATAAAAAGATAATGTACCAATTGTAGGTTTGGTTGAAACACCAGAAAGCAGGTTAGACTTGAAGAAAGCACAGATAAAAGAATAGTAGGTAGAGGGAAAGGGGATAGAAAGGGAGGATGGGGTGAGAGAGAAGAAGGGAGAGAAGAAGGGAGAGAAGATAAATTTCAACACGAAAGCCAATAGATTAAAAGATGGGAGGGAGTGTGGAGGGAGAGGAATAGAGGCGTTATATATTTAAAATATTTAGCAAGATTTAAATCTCAATACTCGCATTAATTAGATATTTAGATAATTTGTATATTTTTGATAGATGAAACTAATTGTGTAAATAACGTAATATTATGATATATGTGACTAAATGTTTGGAATAAAAATTAATTATTTTAAAAATGTGCCTGTGATAGTGGTGTGACAGAAAGAAAGCCCTCCTCTGAGGATTTTAAGACTCAGGCAGGATTATACAGACAGCTACAGCCTGGGCTTAACCCAGCATATAGGGTTTTATAGATCACAGCCAGCATGTCCAATTGCTCCTAGAAACAGATCAGAAACAGTGGCCATTTCCACACAGGCTTAAAGAAATGGTGCAGAGCATCCTCCAGGGAGGACGTCTGCACCTGGGAGTGGACTGGGTCGGACCTACTTAGTGTAATTCCGCACCTCAGCCTGCTCCGGAACAACCCGAAGTGGTCGTACAGCGTGCTTTTGAAAGACCACTTGAAAGAGGTCTTTCAAAAGCATGGAGTGCACCACTCCATGCCCATGCTCCGGTACAGATTTGCAGGCTCACACCAGTGCGAGCCTGCAATCTGCTGGGGGCAGGCTTTAGGCTGGCGAGCTTCAGCAGTTGGTGGAGAGCCTCGACCAACTGGAAGCCGCCATTTTTGTCCCTGGAGCAGTGCGGAGCGGCAGCCATGCACTGCTCTGGACCAGCCTGGAGCCAAGCGTGGAGCCAAGAAGTCCGGTAAGTACTGGTACAGGGTGATTCCCTCGCCCCGTGCGGAAATGGCCAGTGAAGCTTTTGCAATATAGGATTTCTGTGTTCCCCACACTGGGAAGCAGTTGATTCACAGCATTTGAAACCCACTGAGGTTCCTGATAGTCTCCAAAGTAACTCCATATAGTGTGTGTTACACTAACCCAAACAAGAAGTAATCAAGGCATGGTCAGATCTGACATCTCCAGGAATGGTGTAGCCAATGCACTAGCTGTACCTGTGCAAATGTGCTCCTGGCCAAGACATGAACAGCCAGGCTTACAGCTGAATCCAAGAACACATCCACACTGCAAACCTGACTTTTCAAGGGAAGCATAACCATATCCAGTACAGGTGAATCGCTATTTTCTGCTCTGCTTTTTTAACTCACTAAGAGTATCTCTGTCTTGTCTGCTTCAATTTGCTCACCTTCAAGTCCGCAATTGATTCCAGACACTGTTTTAATACCCAAACCGCTTCTTTGGGTTTTGATGGAAAGAGTTGGGTGTTTAACAAGCTGGTTTACAAAACTCTAGATAATCTCTCCCCACAGTTTTATGTAGATGTTGAATGGCACAATGGAGAGAACTGATCCTTAAGGAACCCCACAGGCCACTGGCTAGACTGTCAAAGAAGAATCCCTTCAGCACCACTTTCTGGTCTCTCTCCTCCAGAGAAGAACAGAGCTACAGTAGAACAGTGCCTCCAAGTCCCATTGCAGACTGGCTGCCTGAAAGGACGTCAGGGTTGATGGAACAAAAAATTGTTGAGAAGCCCAGCATAACAACAAGGACACAGTTTTCCCCTATCTAGACCCTGGAATAGATTATCCACCAAGGCAACCAAGTCATCCCTATCACATAATCAGGTCTGAAATCAGACTGAAATGAATCTAGATAATCAATTTCATCCAAGAACCTTTGGAGCTAGGAGGCCACCACACACTCCAGAATCAGTAATTTTCAGGGTAGTGGAGCTCACAGAGGATTTTTTTTCAGCAATGGCCTCATCATAAACTTTGTTAGACAGACTAGAACCATGCCTTTCTGTAGCGAAGCAATTCACCGCTCTGCTTACACACTTGCCTAGTCCTTCTCTGGCTGCTTTTATAAGCCAGGAACAGTACAGGTGCAACACACAAGTGCCAGCTCTTACCAGTCTATCTGGATCACAAGCTTCCTGGGATGGATCATTTTAATTTGCTCCTGATCCCCAGAGAGGTTCTGTGCCCAGGGAATCTAAACCCTGGCAGGTAGTGATCTGTCCATGGCAACTGAATTATAGGAAGTTCCTCAACAACTAGATCACCTTCTTACTGTCTAGCAGAGGAAAAGTGTAGCCTATATCATGGACAGGGCCAGATACTTCCTGGAACAAACCTATGAAATTGCTCCCAACAGAGCAGCCTCAACACGGATATTGAGGTGCCCTAGCACAAGAAGCTGGAGAGATTCCAACCCCATTACTGAGAACATATCTATCAGCTCAGGAAAAGAGACTATTGAACAATGAGATGGGCATACGCCAAAAGCTGCCACCTTCATAAATAGGCATACTAAAGACACTCCTTGAGGTGTATTGTTTGTTTAGAATGATATGCTGAATAATATACAACATTATTGTAGACAACAACATGCATCATATTGAGCTTATATTCAAACCCACATCAGCTGCTTTTGCCATACATTTGCTGTCTTCCATTAGCTAGATACACGGTTTACATATCATCAAAGTAAAAGCCCTAGCACACAACACTGACCTCTTTCTTACCAAGACCTCTAGCTTACTATGCTTCAGATTCTCCAAAGAAAACTTTTGCAGCACCATATCCTAGCAAGGGCAATTATCTCTTCGGCTTGTAGGAGACCAGAGTTCACATTCTATCATCACTGGCCCTATCATTTTTGACCTTCCCTGCTGTCATTCCCATTATAGTTCAATTAACAGCGGAGCCCTGCAGTGGCTTGATGAGCATCTGCTGGCAATACCTGGCAATAATTCAATAAGAACACACCATAGGAAGAAATAATGAGAAGTCAACTCAGTTGTTCCTTTTCCCCTTGAGAATGCAAAGCAGCTTGGCTTATGGGAAAGAGCATGACCTACAGAACATTATCTGTTCATCGCACATTTCAGATTTTTTAGCATGTCATTCCTATCCAAAAACAAGAATATTTTTGTTTATTCTCCCTGTATATGAAGTCAAGACATATCCTAAAGTCTTTTTATTATTATCATTTCAGCTTCATTTTTTTTTTTTTTTGGAATAAGCATTGTTGATAATGTACTATTTGCAGAGAGGGAAAAATGTCCCTCTTAAGTGTTTTACAAGATCAACTTCACCAATGAAAGGAGCTGAAGAACTTTCTTGAACTGACATCCTCACTTTGCATATTGCATGTGTGAAAAGAGCACATGCAAAAGGCAAAGCCCCAGCACCTCACAGGTAAGAAATCAAGGAGATTTCTTCAAATCTAGAGAAGACTGAGTGATACTCAATTTATATCTCATTTTTCTCATGCCAAGTAACCCAAGGCAGCCTATAAAATTTAAAACAAGAGTTTAACTAAAAATATACTATTGCTAAAGTAATAAAAATATGAAATGTCAACTCTATTAAAAATACCTAGTTAAAAATATTAAAATCTATTTAAACCATGATCGAAAACATACAAAATAAGAACAGGACAGCACTCTGTGATATGATTAAAAAAACTAGTTGATTAGTCCCAATTAGAGAAAATGGACTGAATGACTGGCAACTTCTGAACATTTATAAAAGTCCTATTAATTCAATGAGACTATTCTGGGTAGGGTTATATGTTACTGCCCTATATTGCACACTTCAGGCACAGAAGCAAGGTGTATTTAGACCAACAGTGCAATATCAGAGCAAGGCCAGGAGTGCAATCCAGATCTATACATGGACTGTGAAGACTGCTTATGAGAAGAACACATTTTAATTCAATCTTTAGAGCCACTTAGACAGATGCAGAAACAGGCTTAAGTGGCAGGGATTCAGGGACAGTTTGCCTAAAAGTTTTCCCAGCAGGAAATGAAAAACACCATATTTCTTGCTAATGACATCACACTCCATCAGTCTAGCCATTTTTTGTGTATGTATTTATTCTTTTCCCCATCTAACAATCCATCATGATCTGTCCTCTGCTACTCCAGCTCCATGAACCACTGTTGTCTAAAGGTATCTTGGTCCTGCACTGAAAATCCACTTTTGTGCTCCAGTACCTACAACCACCTCCCAGGAGAACTTTAAAAGAAAATGAAGAGGGAATGTGACAAGAAGGTGTCACACTGCATCCCCCTTCCTCATCTTTCCTCCAAACCCCTTTTGCTATAAACTCATTATCCCTCAAAGCCCACTGTAACTACATCAATATATGAATGGAAATCAATTGTTTTATTTTTCATAATTTAGCACTGTTTCCATTTTCTGCCTTGTTTGGTAGCGCATCCTATGTGTTAGATTTTAGACTGTAAACTAATGGGGGTAGACACTATCACCTGACTTGCACATATGGCTGCCAAACGTGCTGATGATAATGATGTTAAAAATAATAATGTTGGTAGTAGTAAATCATCATCATCATTATTATCATCATCAACAAGAACATCCTCATCCAGCAAATGGAGACATCATGGTCCTCACCATTATCATTCAGCAAACACAGATGATAGGGGCACAGTAATTGTGCTTTCAAACCATTTCCAACTTATGGTGACCCTAAGGCAAACCTATGACTGGATTTTCTTGACAAGGTTTGTTCAGCATGGGGGTTGCCAGGGTCTTCCTCTGAGGCTGAGAGAGTATGACTTGCCCAAGGTCACCTAGTGCGCTACCATGGCCAAGTAGGGATTTCAACTCTGGTCTCCAGGGTTCTAGTCCAAGACTCAAATCACTAATGCTGGCTCAATATTATTCACAGGAAATCACGGTAACTATTCACATATAAAACAAAGCCAACTAACAAAGGTAGAACAAAACAACAACATCAATGTCCATAGTTGAGTAACCTCTTTATCAGAACTAAACAGAATGTCGCAGCACTTTGCAAGCTTTCAAGTTTTTCAGAATTAAGCTAGTTGGTGCAAAAATCAGTCAGTGTTGTAAAAAAACAGAAAAATTAAAAAAATAAGGTAGATGTTGTGGTCATGAAGTCTGTGGTTTAGATATAGCCTCAGAGTGGAGACTGCAGACTAAAATGAAACAGAAACTTGCACCTTGCAGGTAGAACATTAAATCTAACATTCAGGAACAAAGTAGCTATGTACTCCTTCTATGTCTGAAAACAGAAGAGGCCCAGTTGTAACTGAGACAGGGACCTGATGCAGCAGAGGATAAGTAAAGTTTGGAATGCTTAAAAGTGGGAGATAACCTTTGTACCACAGTTCAGTTTAGAAGACATTCAGCATGTGCCCACATTGCTCAGAGGAAAAAAGTGAGAAGATTTTTGTGAACTGGGGAAAAACGCTGCCACTGCACTGAGGAATAAACCCTGCCTCTAGCATATAATTTTACAAGCATTTGACTGATGTGGGAATTTAACTTGATCACTTCCTATCTAATCATTCTGTACATTGATAAACTTTTGGGGAAAGGCTGATTATGTTTTCATAATTTAGTGATATGGTAAAAATATTAACTGGAGATGAAATTCTAAATTCCATTAAAGTCATTTAGGATGAGGAGTACATTCTTTATTTCAATTTGATTTAACCATATAAGTCCCAATCTATTTTATAATTGCATTTTAATATTTATAAGAAACAGTCATTCTAGTTCTAAGGAACAGCGTTACTTTTTTCTTATTTAAATTAATCTATCTTCATATCAAGACATTCAGTTTCCAATTCCACTTTCAAATCTAGTAACTAACACATCCCAGATGCAATACTGAAAGTTGTGTTAATGAAGATTAAAGGATTTAATATTTAACTTTTTTGCATTATGATAGATGCTTGTTAAATTAAAATGTGAGGGATTAATTTGTTTAACCTTATCTGGGAGAAGAGTAATAGTAGTTTTTGTTAAAGAGTAATAACACTTAGTGACTTTCTGTAGATGATATACTTGAGAAATTATAAGTTTGGATTTAGGTATTACTAGGGTATGCTATAGAGAGGAAGCTCAGGAATTACTGCGATAAAAGAGAAAGGTATAGGTTGATTGGGTTCTTTAACAACTGCTGAAGAGAAGATTGGAAGTTACTTCTACTTTTTCTTTGATTATCTTTTTTCTTCTATCTTTTTTATTGTCATCAGTTTCTTTTATTCTTTCTTTTTCTTCCCTCTATTTTCCATTTTTTCCTTCCTCCTTTATGTTGTTGTATTGTTTAAAGTTTTACTGTATATGAAAAATCTTAATAAAATTATAAAAACCAGACACAGTACTGAATAATAACAGCATCAGTATTAGAAACAGTATTTGACCATAGCTATTCCCCAAGAAGAGTCATGAACGGATTCACATCTAAGAGCTCACAGAGGAAGATGTATGCACAATTACAAACAAAAGCAAGGCATAAGTCCTAGTAACCTTGTTATCTCTTGGGAAAAAGGTTTTGGGTATCAAAGGGCCTTCCACTCTACACTCTTATAGCACCCTTATTCCACTTTCAACATGCTATGGAATGCTGGGGTTTGCAGTTTAGGGAGGGGCATTTAGACATCTCAGCCAGAGAGCTCTTCAGCCTCAGTAAACTACAAACCACAGGATTCCACAGGATGCTAAAAGTGGAATAATAGCACTATAACAGTGTAGTGTGGAAATGGTCTTCTTTACTTTACTTTACCAAAGTCTTCTTTACTATTCTTTCTTTCTTACTACATTCAAAAACTCACAATAAATATGGCTCACTAGGATGGAAACAAGCCTAGGTAAGCCTCTGGATCACAATTCTTCCCTCTTTTCTTCTCCTCTGGTAAAGTTGCAAGAAGACTTGGAGCGTCCATGTCCCTTTTGAACTAACTATTCTTGATTTTGGCAAGTGCTGCTTCCAAACACTAAATTATATTTACTCTTAACTGTTCTTTATTTGAACAAGCCTGGTTTGTAACACAGGGTTTTGTATCTTTTGTGTCAACCAACGTATCTTTAACAGTTACCTCAGACTTCTGATTTCTGGTGTAATGGTCAAAGGCCTATTAATCAAAACCAGAAGTGAAAGCTCCTTCAGGCCCTTTCCACAGGAGCCTCTCATCCTGGCATGGGGATGGGAGAGGAGCGAAGCTTGTCCCATCACCAGGCAGCATGATCATGAATTAAATCATTGACCGAAAAACCCGTCAATGACACACCATTGCACGGAAGCCCCTGAAGTGCAATTGAGGTGCTTCCTGCCCCAGCGCAGCCCGGGAAAGTGTCCGGCTGTGGTGCAGAAAAGGTGCAGGGGCACTGCTGGGATTGGGACTGAATGATGAGAGCGCCAGGTAGGGTGCGGAAAGGGCCTAAGTCTCCCTTATGGTTGTAGCAGAAGAAAGGTAGAAGGGAACTGCATAAATTCAGTGGCCATTCCCAACATGCCTGTGCTGATTCCTATCAAGGTAAACCTTGATTTATTAGGATTATTCAAAAGTAGCTATACTATGGTGAATCTCTGCCATGCCTTTTGTGACTTCAGTCTTGATCTACTTCAATGCATCCACCACATACGAGTTCCATTTGGTTTACCCTTTCCAGTATTCAGTCAGTTCTGTCCCACTAGCTTCGAACCTTGTCCATCTTCCCTATCTGCTTTGAATCTTTCTTTTTTTTTTTACTCTCCCACATATCACCAACAAGATACTATTCTTTTCCACAGAGCCTCTGAGGTTTTTCTTTAGTTTCTTTAACTCAGGAATCTGTCTTGGAAATATTCTGGTGGAATTCAGTGTCAGAATGTTCAAGATCATCCTGTGACACCTCACAAACTAAATACTGATAGAGGATTCTCTACCTCCTCCCAATAAAACAGTAAGCATATTCATTTTTGAAGGGCATTCTGCTGCCAAAATAAATAAATAAATGAATAAAGCATATGCAGTCAGTGCAGAAAGAATGGTAGCAATCTTATACTTGTTAAAGTCATTTTTGTTCAAAGCATCAAAATAGTACAGAATCATAAGTTATTGAATGAGTTAGAACGATATTTGTTGCATGATTTTTCTCCAATACATGAACCTCAAAGAGCATTTTACAACTGCAATTCAGAGTTGAAGAGAGAGATTGATTCTTAAGAAATAGCAAATCTCCTGTGTCCCGCTTTTAAAGGATGAGGATGTCACCATGCCAGAAATTGCTTCACGTGAGCACCTTATTTGTAAGATTAATGTCCAAACTGAGGATTTTCTCTTACACACACACACAGAAGCAGACATGCTGAAGAAACAGGTTTTACTTCCCAACTGTTCATGCTGCTCCCCTAACAGAAGCCTCATGTTCTCCTTTATGATCAAAGATGAGGTTTGTGAACATAAAATAACGAGGTCAAAAAAAAAATCACATAAAAGATTTGCAAAGTGATACAAACCCTCCTAAACTCCAACTAGGGAGAATACACAGGATAAAAGTTCTACCTTTGACTTTGGAAGAAAGTTCTGCAGGTGTAAGGGCTAGAACAGGGTGTCCTGGGAGCCTATCAACAGG
Organism: Iguana delicatissima; assembly: GCA_948472985.1. NCBI lineage: Eukaryota > Metazoa > Chordata > Lepidosauria > Squamata > Iguanidae > Iguana > Iguana delicatissima. The sequence goes on from CAOKZL010003569.1 coordinate 17,259, forward strand.
ATCCCAAAAGGGGAATCGGACTTTGAATTACACAGCCCTGAAGCTGACCTCATTGTTGTCCCTCCCAATGATAGTGACAGAATTTGATATACTGCAGGAGGGAGAAGGGCAGCACCCAGAAGAAAGAAGAAAAGTGCTAGAACTCTGGCATGGAAGCTATACCTCTTCTCCTGTTTTCTGGATTATCAGTCTAGAGTCCCTTGGACCATCATCAACCCAAACCATGCTGTTACAGATTCTGGAAATATTCTGTTGATGGGGGAAGGGATAGCTGAGTAGTAGAATAGGTTTGCATACAGAAGGGCTGAAGCTCAATTTCCAGTATCTCCAGCTTTTTGAAAAGGATCAGGTAGCAGATAATGTGACAGAGCTCTGCCTGAGAATTCCTGCCAGCCTCAACAGGCAATACTGAGGCCCTTTCCGCACCTTACCTTTTTCCACCGCTGGGGTGTGGGGATTGAGTGAGCAGCCTCTGGCGAGAAGCTCTCATGTCCCTGCTGCTTCAGCTCCACACAAGCTGCCTGCTCTCATGAGGGCCCTGCCTCTTCCTTCCACAGTGCAGCCTGGGAGTTTTCCAGGCTGCGCTGGGGCAGGTAGTGCAACCGGTGCGGCTCCAGAGGTGCCGCATGCCAGGTAAGTGCACGTGGGGCCCGAGAGCAATGCGCGATCGCACACCATTTTCCACTTCGTGCCAAAAATGAATAGGTCTGCAATCGGCGCCTGCCGGCCCCTGGAGCATCACACGATTGCAAGTGCGTCATGCAGATCACTCCTTACAATCGCGCGACACTCCAGGCACCCTTTCGCATGGCAAATGCCATGTGGAAAGGGCCTGAGTTAGCCAAACAACACTGCCCGGCTTATCTGGTAAAGATATAAAGGAATCCTACAATACCTTTGAGACTAGTGAGAAAAATAATTTTCTAGCATAAACATAACATCTAGCATATTACTTTGGCTAAGAAATGTTTCTATGCTTCCTGGATAGCATATTTTCTTGATACAAGTAAATTAGAAGCATTGTAACAAGTTATAATCATATAGTTAGTTAGATGACAGTACCAAAATCATGACCAATTAAGTAACGAATAGTAATTTGTGTTCAGATGTTACCTTTAAGGTTACCTTTAAAAGTTATTTTGAGGCATTTTGGCAGGAGATTTTCAAGTTTTATTCCACCCTATCTTAAACAATATATGGTTTCTGAAGGGTGATTGAACAGTATATACATCTCTAGCAGTAGGTGGAGCAGAAATAAAAAGATGCATCAAATCAGTAGCAAAAGTCAACAAACTAGATTGTCAGACACATATTTTAGAACACCCTTTCACAACCTGGCACCTTCAAGATATGCTGGATTATAGAATCTAAAATCCCCAGCCAACAATCAGATTGAGATGTTGTACCAGGGACGTAACTAGAGGAGAGTCAAAACAGGGGCTTTTGTCCTTCCAAATATACACTCTCACCACCACCACCACCTGAAAATTTCCTTCAGTCACCAGTCTGGCATTGTAGTAACTGAAGATCTCTGCTGAGCATTCAGAGATATAGTACAGGCATGCAAAGGAAAGAGTGAGGCCAAGCTACCAAGGCAATGCAAACACAGCAGAAGATTGTAAGAGGATAAATTATTTTCAGTGCCTCACTCTCTAGAAAGCTAGAAATTTGGGGATTAGAGAAAAATGTGATGGTAGGTAGAAAGGGGAGTGTGCTCTCTCATTCCCCTCCACTCCATCCTCCCTCTACCACTATGGGTTGTACACATCAGGGAAATGTCAGGTTGGAAAAGAAAACTTAAATTCTCAGAAAAGTACAGCAGCCCCTCCAATTTGTGAGGGTTTGGGGTGCAGAACTCTCACAAAAAGGTGGAGGGAAGAATATACTTTTTAAGGAGCTAACAACAGGCAGGCAACGTTGTCTGCCAAAATATTACATGGAATTTTCTTTACTTATGACTTCTAATGGTAACAGTAACAATTAACACAACAGGAACTTAGCAAATACAATTTTAATCCTTCCAGTAAATGCATAAATACATAAATGTATTTGATTTTCATGTTTATTAACTGTTAAGGAAATTGTGTCATGTCTTTTCTTCTATTGTTCCAAGATCTGATTAAAAGCACTACGTATTTGTATATTCATTTTTATAAGGCAATAATTATTAACAAACACTTCAGCTTGAACTCTTTAGCTCTGTCTTGAGAATATCGTTTTTGGTTTTATTTCATCTTTTAGCTCATACCTTCTTCTTGTGGTATTTGTATCCTATTTTTAGTCAAAATCTTAAATTAATGTATAGTCTTATTTTTAAGTCAAACAAAGAATGGTGCTTAAAGTTGAGGTCTGTGATTTGTAAGAAAACCGTGAAGAAAAGAACATATCTAAGGTATGAGTGCTATGCACATATTTTGTCTGAAACCTGACAGTATAATGGTAATGTTTTTGCATGTACTGTTTGTGAAAAGGCAATTATCTCCTCACTCATACCCTAGGCCTATGATTTTGAATAAGCCTATATTTAGATAAGAGTGGTGGTCCCAATTGATTTGTGTTAAAAGAATAAAAAATTCAAAATTAATCAAACAGTCCCAAACTTTCCCAAATCTCTGGGTTACAAGGAAACTCTGTTGTGGGTATACAGATCATACAGGTTATCTTACTGGAGAGCCAGGTTGTTCAATATTTAAAGTGTCAGTCAACTGAGATTTGGAAAATCTAAGTTCAGCTCCAACTACATCATGAAACTCACTTGGGCCATTTCCACACTACAGCAGTTATAGCAATAACAGTTACATTTCTATACCACTGATCAGTGTGAAGGACTCCCTAAGAGGTTTACAGTGTGTTTAGCTAATTGCTCCCAACAAGCTAGGTACTCATTTTACCAATCAACGGAAGGATGGAAGACTGAGTCAACCTGGAGCCCTATAGGATCGAACTCACAACACTGTGGCTGCAATACCAGCATTTAACCACTGTGCCACCAAGCTCTGAGGCCCCTCCTTAAACTGCAAACCCCAGGATTCCATAGGATGTTGAAAGTGGAATAATAGCACTATAACATTCTAGTGCGGAAATGGCCTTGGTGATCTTGGTTCAGTCACCTTTTCTCCATCTAACTGATTTAATAGGGTGGTTGTGAATAAAAAGTGGAGAGGAAGAAGAGCTTTGTAAACTGCCTTGGGGCACCATGAAGTAAACTGGAATATAAATAAATGTATTTACAGCTGTGGATGTTTGTGTGTGTGGAGAGAGAGAGAGAGATTGAGAGAAGAGACTTATGTATAAATAGACCCAGCATGCTGTACTGGTTGGAGCACTGGACCTAAGGATGGGCCAACCAAATCCTCGCATCCACGAATCCTGGGCAAGGATTCGAGATTCAGCAATCCAAATCCTGGTGCCAAAACGGCGAATCAAATCTTTCAAATCCATCAACCAAGTTTGTTTTTTACTTTTAAAACTGGCACCTTTGGGGCCCGCCAAAAGTCTGATTGGCCAGCGGGCCCCTGAGCATGCAAAAATTGTGGCATAAAGCCATGCACACATGCTGGAGGCTGCCTGTGCTCACTGGCTCCTGCTGCCTGTGTCTGCTGGGGCTGCCCACTTGTGCTGCCTGTGCCTGTGGCTGCAAGTAAGGACTGAGCTGCCTCGCCCGCTTTGCTCAGATCACGGCCATCCCTTCTGGGTGGTGGTCACAGGGCAGGTTAGGCATTTTCCCGAGATTTCCCTCAGGAAGGGAGGCTGGCGATCTGAGAATGGCTGCCTGTACGCGCTGGGGCTGCTTGCCTATGTCTACTCCTGCTGCCTGCCCCCATGGTTGCCTCCCTCTGTAAGGTAATACTCTCTATTCTTTTTGACTTGAGAGTTATGTACTTCCTGCAGTAGATGAACGTGTCAAGTGCATTTGTATGTTCTTAATAAGAAGCACATGGGCATGTTTTCCTGGAAGTGAAAACTATTATTTAATTTGTTTTTCATTAAACAAAGATGTCAAATTCTTCTTCAAAACACTTTTCAGTAGAAGTGCTTTCTTTCCCTTGCGTTTTAAACACTTTTTAGAAAAAGGATTTGAAAGATGCGAGATTCGTGGATTCACAGAACCGTCCAGGGATTCGGATCCGGATTCAGATTCGGAAAATTCTGGATTTGTCCCATTCCTAACTGGACCAAATCCTGAAGACCAGGATTCAATTCCCCGCTCAGCCATGGAAACCCATTGGGTGGCCTTGGGTGTGTCAGAAACAACTTGAAGGCATACAACAACAACAAAATACTTAAGTACAATGGCCATTTCTGCACTACACTGCTATAGTGCTATTATTCCACTTTCAACCTCCTATGGAATTCTGGGGTTTGTAGTTTACTGAGGACAAAGAGCTCTCCGGCTGAGAATTCCCAAGGCCCCTCCCTAAACTGCAAACCCCAGGATTCCATAGGATGTTGAAAGTGGAATAATAGCACTATAACTGTGTAGTGCTGAAATGGCCAATGAATATGTTTGTATATAAATGAATAAAAAAAAACATAAGTAAAGGAATGTATTAAATAATGTCTGCATCCCACTTACGTAAAGAAATACAGTCATCCCTCCACATTCGCTAGGGTTGGGGCACAGGACCACCATGCAAGCAAAAAAACATAAATAAATCTAGGCCCTCCCAAACCATATTTAACACACACAAAAAGAATACGATCGCCATATTCAACCCACCATGGATTCCTTTGAGGCATCAAGGTTCCTTCATAAGGCAGAAGTGGGTGGCTAGTGGGGCTTACTGCTACCTCCACTGCTGCTCCACACCATTCCTCATAGGGACTTACAATCCTCATTCACAGTTTCTCAGTCTCTCAAGGCTTGCAGTCCCTTTAAAAATGGCATAGGGCAGCAGCAAATAAACTGTAAATAATCAAATCCACAAAAGTGAAACTCGCAAACTACTGACTGTAGTTGCTATCTTTTCTTCTCAAGACACTGAAGCCACTCCCCACATAAAAATGTTACCCCAGAAAGATGACAACCAACTATTCCACTCAGGTGGAGGATGAAACACAGGGGAAGAAAGCATCCCCTTGTGTGTTATAAGCAACTTGATCTGCAGAAACTGGCAAGAGAGTTTTCATGGGATGCACCTCAATGTCACTTTTCAATTCCAGTCTACAGAACAATGGCCTTCTAAGGACAAAGGAGCAAGACAGATGAAAAAGTTGGCAGTCTTAATGGTGTCTTGTTACAAGTATTTCATGATCAAAGTTACATTTAGGATAATCTAAATCTTAGAACAAGAGTTAGAACAAAAATAAGCAAAGTTTTTTACACTGCCCACCAACTTTTCCAAAGCTGTTAGTGCTGTGGCTTTCAGAAATAGGCCACAATTGCTCACAATATAATCACTCCTGTATGCATTGCTAATGTTACTGAGTACAAGATTTTAAAAGGTGGAGGTGAATCATTTTAGGTTAGGTTTTGAGGAGTTCTCTTGCTTTATTTTATAGTACTTTAAATTTGCTACTTTGCTTCTGTCTTAATATACTTCATCTAATGGATTTTCTTTTTCAAGTACTGCTTTTATTTGTTCTGTATGCTGCCTCAAGGTTTAAAGGAGGCGGAGAATGAATACATACAAATGAAACCCATCCTTTCTGATAGTAGACTCTGTAATAGCAGCACATGAGATTGTACAAGTAAGATACATCATTCATGCTTTGCTACAACTTCTAGCCCCTTGGCCTCAATCCAGTTGTCAACTTTGTAAGCATGCGAAACTGCCTTACGCTATCTATCTCAATACTATCTAACAAAGGAAATGAGCAAAGCCAAAAGAACATCGAGGCCAACCTATTGACACAAGGTACAGCCATTTTCACATAAGCCCATTACATATCAGGCAGGCAGTGAAATTGTGTTCAGCTAGGTTTGCTGTGTCTATTATTGTCAAGTATGTAGTCAGAGAGTTAGACTGGGACTTGCAAGATTCCCACAGAACCACGAAACCCAGGCCCTTTCCGCACAGCATTTTCCATGCGAAAGGGCACCTGGAATGTCACGCGATTGTGAGGAGCGATCTGCATGATGCACTCACGATTGTGTGACGCTCCAGGGGCTGGCAGGCGGCGATCACACACTTTTTCATTTTTGGCTAGAAGCTGAAAATGGTGGGCAATCGCGCATTGCTCCTAGGCTCCGCACACACTTACCCGGTGTGCGGAGCCTCCAGAGCCGTGCCAATTGCTCTTCCTGCCCCAGTGCAGCCTGGGAAACTCCCAGGCTGCGCTGTGGAAGGAAGAAGTGGGGCTCTTGCGTGAGCAGGAAGCTCGTGCAGAACCGAAGGACCCAGGACATGAGAGCCTCTCGCCAGAGGCTGCTCGCGCAATCCCCGCATCCCAGCACCAGAAGAAGGTAAGGTGAGGAAAAGGCCCGGTGTGTGATCTTGGGGTAGTCCCTGTGACTCTTTCTTCCTGACTGGTTCTCAGAGGGATGTGGATTTCAGGATTACTGTGGCCATTTCTGCACCACCTGTTATAGTGCTGTTATTCTGCTTTCAACATTCTGTGGAATCCTGGGGTTTGCAGTTTCGGGAGGGGCCTTTAGAATTCTCAGCCAGGGAGCTCTTTGGCCTCAGTAAACTACAAAGCTCAGAATTCCACAGGATGTTGAAAGTAGAATAATAGCACTGTAACAATGTAGTGCAGAAATGGCCTCCGACAAAGAAGAGAATCACATATGCTGCCTTGTAGCTGTTTAAATTCTTCTTCACTGTTCTGAATTTAAATTGTTCTTAAAATGATCTTATTTATACACCACCCTGAGGTTCTATGATTTACTACTGTGTGCCTTCAAGGCATTCTGACTTATGGTGGCCCTTAGACAAAGCTAACATGGTTTTACTTGGCAAGATTTGTTCAGAGAGGGGTTGTCATTGCCTTCCTCTGAAGCAGAGAGAATGTGACTTGCCCAAGAGGTCATCCAGTGAGTTGCTATGGCTGAGCAGGAATTCAAACGCTGGTCTGAAGAGTCATAGACCCTTTTCGCATGGCATTTTCCATGCGAAAGGGCGCCTGGAGCATCACGCGATTTTGAGGAGCAATCTGCACAACGCACTCACAATTATGCAATGCTCCAGGAGCCGGCAGGGGCCGATCGTGCACCTTTTCATTTTTGGCTGGAAGCCAAAAATGGTGCGTGATTGCACATTGCTCCCAGGCCCCGTGTGCACTTACCTGGCATGTGGAGCCTCTAGAGCCATGCCGGTTGCGCTTCCTGTCCCAGCGCAGCCTGGGAAACTCCCAGGCTGCACTGCAGAAGGAAGAGGCAAGGCTCTCACATGAGCAGGCAGCTCATGCGGATCTGAAGCAGCAGGAATGTGAGAGCCTCTCACCAGAGGCTGCTCGCGCAATCCCCGCACCCCAGCACCGGAAGAAGGTAAGGTGCAGAAAAGGCCATAGTCCAATGCTCAAACCACTCCACCACAGATCTGTGATATAGGGAAGAACATAAACAATTTAATAAAAATATTCTTTATTGGAACTGAAGTAAAATCAAGAAAGAAAGAAAGAAGAAAGCAGCCATATTTTGTAGCATGAGAGGTGTTTATTTCATCACCTACTAGCCGTTACCTTGACCCCCTTTCCCCGCCACACAGACACACACACACACGTTTGGATATTTGTGGTTTTTCAGCTTTTGTGGGGGTCCTGTGCTCCTAACTCTAGCAAATGTGGAGACTCAGCTGTACATAAAAGTAACTAGTTAAGTCTAAGAAACATTGAAGAGCTGCTTTTTGAATTTTGTTAACTCTAACTGTGATATACTAATTATATGGAAAGGTCTTGGAACAAAAGGACCTTTCTGTACTACACTGTTATAGTGCCCTTATTCCACTTTCAACATCCTGTGGAATTCTGGGGTTTGTAGTTTACTGAGGCCGAAGAGCTCTCTGGCTGGGAATTCTAAAGGCCCCTCCCTAAACTACAAATCCCATAATTCCATAGGAAATAGGAAGTAGAATAATAGCACTGTAACAGTGTAGTGTGGAAAGGCCCAATAACTGTAAGTAGTTACTGTTTAAAAGTAACCTTCCAAGCTGTAATGGAATTTCATTCAGTGACTGAATCATCGTTTTGCAGACATGTTGGAGAGTGCAGTGTTACGAAACATGAGGCCAACATAGAAGGAATCCTGACAATGACTTTAGGCAGGAAACCCGGTGGTACAGTATACAGGAGACCAGAGTTGCTTATTGAGCCATCTCCATTTATCATTATGCCTACTTGGGTCAAAACTCACCAGCTGCTACAAAAAAAAAAAAAGGAATAAAAATTCTAACTCATTTCATTCCATTTACTTTCCAGAATCTCTGCTGCTTTCCTTCACATGAAAACCCAACAGAATTCCGACAGGACTGACAAGCGGGAGGCTCTTCTCCCATGGAGCACATCCTCCCAAGAGGACATAAATCGCCTCTCTGCACTGCAGCTCCACTGAGACTGTACATATGCATCTTTTTCATCTATTTATTATCAAGGCACTCGAGTTATTTATCACTCTAGCTTGAGAACCTGCCCTGAATTACAGAGCTGCTAAACCACGCCATCAGGTAAGCAAAGCTCAGAAACCACTATTAAAACTTATGGATGCTTGTGCCACTCTCTCTCCTTTTTCACTTTTAATTCCAGTGACATATTTAAGAGCAGTCTGTTTAAGAGCCACAAGCTCTCAATCTGACACAAGGGGAAAAAAATACAAATCATAGGAAAACATTGGCTAGTTGGCTCCATTGTCTCCTTCTAAATGGATGGTTGCAAAAGGAACGCCAGGCTAAGCGAGAAATGAATTAGAAATGCCAATGTCATCTACAACCATATACCATTTTTCTTCTGTCTCTCTTTTTTTAAAAAAAGCTCTTCCCATTACCTGCAGACTTTCATCTGCGCAGTCTGAAACTGCCTGTCCAGGAGACGGGCAAAATTTATGCGCACATATATTTCCTTCAGTTCTCCTGATCAGACCTTAATTGATCCAATGCAGACAGTGGGAGTTTTATTGACATTCTCAAGTCTGGAACCTGTGGCTTCATTCATAATACCTCTGATGAGGGGAGTTGGGGTAGATTTCATTTATTATCAACCCTGCCTACTTAAAAAAAAAAAAGCTGAACAAATAATATCAAAAGAGATTTTTTTTTTTTTTAAGCAAACTAAAATGCTAAAAGAGAAAGGAAAATCAAACAGCACGAAGCAAGAAACTGGTCCTTGGGAACTAAACTGTTAGGGAGACACTATGATCCAAGACACAGTTGACTTGGGCAAAAGCCATTTCCAACTCTCATCCCCATGTGTATATGTATATGTGCCTTCAAGTTGCTGTTGACTTATGGCAACCCCATGGATTTCATACGGTTTTCTGCGGCAAGGAACATTCAAAGGTGGCTTTGCCTCTGCCTAATTCAAAAGCTTTCCTCCACCCAGCTCCCACTAGGATGTTATACAACACCCCCCATCATTCCTACAAACTTGTTGACTGGCAAGTAGGAATTGGAACCTAACACTCTGGAGGGGGCCAGGTTGAGGAAAGCTAGTTTACAGTTTCTTGAATGCATTGTCTTGGCCATAAGTCATAACATCTCTTTAGAGCAGGCAGAGCATACATGTGCAAAAGAGGTAACAAGAACAACTATCCATAACAGATCTATGTGACTCTGAATCAGGGGTGAAAATCATGTTGCCTTCAAGATGTTTGACTTCAACTCTTAGCATTTCCTGTCATTGGCTATGGGGGCTGGAGATACTAGGAGTGGCAGTCCAACAACATCTAGAGGATCATTTAATTCCCAGTACTGCTTTAAATAGTGCTTTTACAATTTTTCAGGACTAGACCAAAAAAAACAACCAGAAAGGCAATTCCATTAAGTACCATTCTCCTGCCATTTGCGGGCAGGAACTAAACCTGTTTATATTGATTAATAACCAAGACGAGAGGCCAGTTGAAACAGAAATTTAATTCTTACATACTAATAAATGAGATAGGAAGTACCTCATCAAAATAATTTAAGTTATTAAGTGAAGATTTGTCTAACAAAAAGCATAATTTAAATTAATTTGTATGTTTATTGACTTAAGTTGGACTTTGAGATTTAACTTAATTCCAGAATTATGTTGTTACATAATTAAATGAGAGACTATACTAAAGAGCCAACAAATTTTACATTTCCCAGCTGGTTCATTAGCAAATGCCACTAGCTATAGGAATCTTTACTTTTGTTCATGATTATAATTGTTTGGTTAATATTCCAACATTAAAAGGTATTAAACAAACAATTCATTAAAAGTCACTTGGAGGGACGACTGGTCTGGGTGGCCCTCTCATGTTCTATGCTAGACACTGTATACAGAGTGTTCAACTGTCCCAGAAAACTGAATTTTGCTTATGCCTGGAACTTTTTTTGGAATCAGAAAGCTTAAAAAGGTGTTTAAGAAGGTCAAGCAGATGAGATTCTGAGGAGGGGAAAGGGAAAGCAAGAGAATGGTTTCTGATGGTGAATGAGAAATTGCATTTTCAAACATCCATGCAGCTCAAGCTCAAGACAGGGACAGGAGGAGAGGGTTGAGTAACATGATCAATCAATCTTCAGCTACATTCTGATATGATTTTTAATGCAGGCTTTCAGTTTAAACTTAAAAAGTAATTAAATGAAACATAATAGTTATCTTTTTCTTATCTTCAGTATAACTTTCTTTTCTCACTAATTACCTACTAAACACATTAACTCTTTCCTATTGTGTATCTTTGAATAAACAGGACACTAAAATAAAAAGTGCAGGAGATCCATCATGTCACAGGTGGCTTGGAAAGGATGTGAGATGCCAGCTAAAACCTTTCTGAATGAGGTGCTCACTCTGCTTGATCCATGCACAGCTCTGGCAGCATATACACGCCTGAATCCTAATGTATTCTAAAACAGACTAATGGGATTTACATTAATGTCATCTTACAAATGCAGCAAACGGTTCAATGTTCTACTCCTATTTCCACAAACTGTTCCTAGAATTCCCTCCCAAAAACAAAAATTTAAACAGCTGCTTTCTAAAAATCAAGCAACAGTCCTCTTTGCTGCAGTCAGAAGATCTGAGAAGTAACTTATTACAACATTAATAAACTTCACCTTGTAGATACTGAGGAACTATTCCAAAGTTATTCAATATGTACGGTTTATAGTAATTCCTTCATCTTCTTTTCAGTTATACTTTAAATGGGACTGGATGTAAGATGGAAAAAATGTTCCAAAACACGATCGATTAAAATCTTTACTCTAAAATACACACTACCATTTAAAAAAATTATTTAGGGCTTGCTTCTTATGGAAAAGAAAGTTTAGTAATAGCTCACTATCTATGATCAGGATCATAATGAAAAATTGAATCTGCAACTGCGAGTCTTTCCGATTATCAATTGGCAATGACAATAGGCAAAATAAGCCATATGCCAGAAGAACTTTCTGAGGAAGTTACTTAATTTTTTTTTTTTTTAGACTATGAATTTCAGCACTCCCCAGTCAGCACAGAATGATCATGACACCTGGGAAATTGAAGATCAGAAAGATAACTTTTCCAAACACCGAATATATAGTTTGGGTACTGACAGTTTTGATCACAGGTACAATGTACCGTATGGGAAAGCACACACAATTAGCTAAGGTAACAAAATAGTACCCCCAGCTGTCCATTTGACCAATGGTCAAAGCAGCTAATGGGGTGGAACTAATGAAATGTGGGGCTTTGATTGTAATCCATCATCAGACATATGTTCACAGAGTGGAATGCAGACATCTTTCTCTCAACCTTCAATTATCTCCTTCACAGAGAACATGTTTCAAAATGACATCTCACAAAGACTGTTGAGCACATAGATAACACCACCCTGTAAGTCACCTTGTACATTAAAGAGTGCCCCGTTCTTCGCATCCTTGATGTATCTTCATCCTCTCCATCAACATCCAAGTTGTTAGGGTAGCTCAGAACCACCTGCATCTCCAAAGATGCTTCTCAAGTTACACCTGCCACTTTACACAAATGTTCCTTGGTAAGGAGACTAGATATGTTATAAATAAAGATGCATGTACATCTTTTATTTGTGGAAGTCATTGAATGAAGGCTTTTATCTAAATAAGTCATCTTTATCATGCGCAGTCATTTTTCTGTTAGGATCTGACTGGAATGAGACAAATTCTCCGTAAAGGAGGAAGACAGAAATAGTTAACCCACTCCCTACCCTGAAAATATACACTTTGTAAGGTGCCTGTTCAGGCTGTAAGTTCAGGGAATCTTATTCAAATCTCATGGCATAAGAATGTAAAACTCAATTTCTTCCACTCTCATATGCAAGAAAGTAATTTCCAAAATTTTCTCACCACTGGGTGAGATGGTGACTGTTTTTGCAGACTTTTCAATGATTTTTTTCAATGATTCTTTGAGCAAATAAAAACAAATTCTGAGCTAGATTTGTACTACTGAATTGCTTAAACTACTGGATTGCTTAAACCAGTTTTAAATTGTCTGCTTTTAAATTATAAACTATTTAATCTATTCTTAATCTTTTTAAACTTTTCAAATTATTTATCGGTTTAAATTGATTTTATTGTAAGCTGCCCTGAGATCTTTGGATAAAGGGCAAGATATCAATATTTTAAATAAATAAATAGGGTAAAGTGCTCCCACTCTCATAAGAGAAGGCACTCCACTAGTCTTCTTTACTGAATCCAGCCTTCTCCGCCATCTCCTATAGTCTACCTGAGCATCCTACAACTCTCAGGACCAGTTTGGGGGAGAGGTAATGGACAGGGGCTACACTGACAAAGTAGCAGGTGTCTGATAAAAATCAGAGGTCCCACTTTGTGCAAGCTTCTTTGTGTGGGAGCACACCATTGCACACATGAGTCACCAGAGTCACAAGTGTCCTCAGCTCAGGAAAGATTTCCTCCTGTATGGAGGTAGATGGAATATTCCTTTTAAGATGGTGCTTGTCTTCTCTAATTTTTTATAAATGCTAGTAATAAAAAAAATGAGAGAGCCAGCATGGTGTAGTTATTTGAGCATTGGACTAAGACTCAAGGAGACCAGGGTTTGAATCTCTGCTCAGCCACGGAAAATGACTGAGTGACCTCGGGGTAGTAACCTTCTCTCAGCCTCAAAGGAAAGCAAAGGCAAACATCTCTGAATACATTTTGCCCTATGATAAGTCCACCTTAGGGTTACCATAAGTCAGAAATGTCTTAAAAGCACAATAACAACAACAACATTAAAAATTAATCAGACTACTCTTTACTCAGTTAAAGGCTTTTTAAAAAAACACCTGGATCATTCAACTAAAAGACTGATTAATATCCCATCCCTAAGATGCATAAGCTTTCCAGTAAAAAAGATACACTTCATAGTATAACCTACAACAGGGATAGGAATAGTGTATCCTTCCAGATGTTGGACTGCAGTTTCAATGGTCCCAGCCAACACCAGCGAAGGTGAAGAACACTGGGAGCTGCATTTCAACATCTGGAAGCTCACCTGATTCCCACCCCTGACTTTCATAAGAGAAGAATCACTCTTTTTACTGCACATTTAGGGTGGGATTTTCCACACTGTACAGCAACTGCCAACTTACTCCTTAATAATACACTGCTATTCAAATCAATTAAGTGGCTAATGTTCTATGTTGCCAGTTTGTATAAAGGGAAAGCTCCTTGAAAGCTTGCAAATGGTCATACAACATTAACTTCAACAGACACAACCATATGTTCCACTGATAAAACAGAATCATAACAGCAAACAACCTAGAGAATGCTTTCCATTACTTTATTTGGTGGTGCTGAATACTTACTGGATAACACTCTATTCCGTACTATAAAGTGAATTGCAAGAATCCATAGTGGCTAGGGATGGATTTAATATCCTTCAGCTTTAACTATTAAAAAAAAAAAGCCCTTCTAAAGAACAGTGGAACATAACATGCTGCAAACGAGATGGAGAATGGATAGAAACCTTTTTGAAAATTGCTACAAAATTTTTTTTTAAGTTTCTATTTTTGATAAAAGAAAATAGCTGAACTTGATACCAATTCATTTTCCCATTCCATTATTTTATACTGCTATTCTGTATATAAAATTATTATAATCCTTCACTAGATACCATGGATTTTTCTACATATACAGAAATAGCACTGCTGTATATTATAGCATTCTCTAGAGGGTACAATATTTCTATAAATACTTATTGGCTTAATCCTACTTAAACTCTACAGAGCCTCTCTCAGAGGATTCTGTGTTACAGTTACATGCAGAAAGAGGGTTCATCTTTAATTTTTGGAGCAGTACTTTGGCTACCATTTGTCACAATAGCAACACATTCAACAGTTTTAGTTAAATAAGAATGGAATACAGCAGTTGCTAGGTAAACAAAACAAAAAAAAACCCCAAACCTCGTATTATTTAACCTTTCTCCCAGAGGTATAATTCACACTGGTTCACTGAAACAGATTGTCAAAAGTATTAAAAAGACATGGAGGCTGGAGAGGTTAAAGGGGGAGCCAGGAATAGCAAAAGGGAAGAGAAGACAGAGATTGAAGTGGACAAGAAGGATGGAGAGGAGAGAAGGTTATGGGGAGGGAAGGGCTGGATCCTCCAGAGTGACAGGCGAAAGCTGGGATGGGAACTGGTTGTTAATTATTTTGAGTAACACCACTCAATTATTCTCCACTGTAACTGAAGAATAAACACTAAATTTTTATTGCCATGAAAATGTGTTATGTGAGCCAGGGGGGCTTGATGCAGTTTTTTTAAAGAGTCTACTGAAAGAAGGAAATGATCTTTAGTTTTGAATCAATTATACATATAATTGGGGAAGGATGGTCCTTCACCATACAGTGACATTCTGATGATCATGTAATGGAGCCATAACAAAGGGAAATCACAGCTACACAAGGCAAGATTTTTTCATCAGCCAAATGATAGGCTTCCCATGATGAAGTCCATTATGGCTGAAAGCCCATGCTCCCAGTTTTATATGCATACACACAACAAAGAAATCATAAGAGATACCACCCTGTGTTGCAGACGGGTTAAGAATCACACACAGTGTACTGAGTACACAATATGTCAAAGAGCCACAACCTTCCTAAGACTCAAAATGTCCAGATTATTGGCAGCACAGCAATCATGAGCTTTGTTTAACATTGGCCTTGATTCAGATCTAAACAGAGTATATTGCAAGTAAACTGCAATAGCTAATAGGCAAGATGGAATAATTTAAGAGCATTGCAGTATCTTAAACTAAACTGAAACAAGAAATTCCAGATTCTTTCACAACAGACAGCAAGGGGGCTAGTTTGATCTTAGCACAAAACCAGGTGTAAGCAGTCAGCATACAGTTTCTCAACTGTAATTTTTTTTACAACCTTCTCTAAGGCCCTTTCTACACACGGTTATTAAGGCGGGCCAATGTGTCTTGCCATGGAGGTCTTCTGCACGTTGGAGCAGACTAGGTTTGGTATATTTACCTTCGTTCCGCATGTAATTCTGACTAAATGCACCCCTATGTGGTGATAAAGTGCGCTATTTGAAAACCAGAAGAAATTGGTTTTCCAATTTTCCAGATCGATCCAATTCGTACTTTCACAGTGGTGCAGACACGTACATTCGCACCAGTGCGAATTGGTGGTCAGGGGAGGGCTCATGGGAGGGGCCAGGGGGTAGTATGGACTTTCGCACATATGCACATACGCATGTACGCAATGACATACTAATACTAAACCATGCAAAAAAAAAAAAAAAAGGCCAATCACAGCCAACAGGGTGGGGTGAGGGGAGTAGCGGGAGTGGCCACAGTGGAGGCAGTGTGGATTCATGAACTCGCACTCCTCTGAATCAGAATGGAACATATGCAGTAGCTGTGCAGAAGGAAATGTGGGAAAGTCCGCCTTGTTTCAAGTCCAGAAAATCCAGTAAGAAACGGCATGAATCAAATCACCAGCCTCATGTAGAAAGAGCCTAAGTCTCCCAAGCTGCTAAAGGAAATCAAGCTGCTGCTAAAATTGAGTGTTAAAATTCAACGCAGGAATATAAACTCTTGACTATTTCATCTTTGCATACAAGGGCAAATAATTCCAGTTGTTTTCTCCACACCGCAGGAGAAAACAAACATTCCACTACAGTATTCTCTCATAAGAGAAGCAGCATAGTGTAGTGGTGTGAGCACTGGACTACAACTCTGGAGACTTCGATTCCCCACTCAACCATGGAAACCCACTGGATGTCACACACTCTCGGCCCCAGAAAACCCCATTATAGATTCACCTGAGGGTCTCCATGAGTCGGAAGTGACTTGAAGGCACACAACAACATTCTCCCATATTCCAAGTGCTGTGGAGGAATTATTCTACAGAGCAAAATGTATGATTATGTTATGCAAAAAACATACACAGCATTTTCTGCACAGAAACAGGGTTTTTGTTTTTTTCTTTTCACACAATCCCATGTGTCTTTCCCTGCAGAACAGTTTCTCTGCAACACTTTTGGGGCATTTAAATACCAGGAGAAAACTGTGCAACATTTGGGTCATTAGCCCTTTCAGTAGGGTTTTCTGACCATCAAAAAAAAAAAATTCAAGTAGGGAATGAACAATTACAAATATTCTTTTCATCCCAAATCTAATGGCATCGCACTTTGCCACCAATATTTGGCACCAAACTGTGGCTAAGTAAACCTAAAGCCACGGGAGGATATCATTTGTGTCTGTTGCTCTACACCAAATATGATTTCCAGCAGGCCCCCTCAGATGACTCCCCAACTCCAAGAAGCAGGGGACAGAAGCAATTTCAGCTGAAGCACCTGCACCATTGCAGCAACCAGCTCTGTGGCACAGAATCAGTTCCTACCCGGGTGGCTGATCAGATGTTCAAAGCTAAACTCTCTGAGAGTTTAGGAAAATCACCTCTGCAACACAGCAGATGTGGATGTTGGAAACTGTTGTGCTTTCCTCTCATGTAAACACTGAATTATGGTGGCTCCATAATGAGAGACCTCCAAGGCATCCTCTCATCAACAGCCCTGCTCAGGTTTTGCAAACTCCAGACTGGGGCTTCCTTGACTAAGACTATTCTCCTTTAATGAGGTCTTCCTCTTTTCTGACTTCCTTCTACCTAACCAAGCATTATTGTCTTTTCTAATGAGTCACGTCTTCTCATGATCTTTCCAAAGTACCACAGCCTCAATTTAATCATGTCGGTTCCCAGTGAGAGTTCAGACTTGATTTGCTTTTGAGCCAACTTATTTCTTTTCGCAGCTGTCCATGGTAACTGTGGAACTTTCCCCCAGCACCACATTTCAAATGAGTTTTTCTTCCTGTTGGAAGTGGTTTGGGAGATCTCCACATTCTTTGGGGGCAAGGGTATTTCTGTTAAACCAACACCATGCCATAGGGCTGCACTGCTACATCCACATACTCATGTATATCACTCTCTTTATCTGCACTGCTCAGGGAACTGGCAAGTAGGCAGGAAGCGAGTGTATGCTAAATAGGTGAGTGTTGAAAGATACATTGCTTTAATGAACTGTTTCTGGCAAAGGCAGGCATGGTTTTTTAAATGTGAGAAGACAGGCATGGGACTGTTGAAACAGTTTCCCTTTTGTAACAACTGTTCTGTTAAAACCAACATTGACTTCAGTAGGCTCATTGTAAATTTTTGTTTTTAAAAAAACTTTCTTGAAAATATATTTCAAAGTTCCTTAAAAGAATAAAGGAAAAAATATGAAAACTAAAACTGAAAGAGGACCCTTGCAGACTTGTCCAGCCCACAAAGTGATCCTTGACCCAGCTGCAGTTGCCCAGTTCTACATTAAACCATGGTTTAGCGCAAGATGAATGAGTTGTACCACAGCAAGGCACTGGATTTGTTTCCACATCCTCTTGAAAAAAGTTTAGTTTCACTCCTTAAGAATCTCAGATTAGCATTTCAGTCAATTCTCATTTCAGGTTTAAAACAAACTCTGGCTAGTTTAACAAGCAGCTTCACAACCCAGCCTTTCAAGCTGACTGATATATAAACTTAGCAAAGTTTATTTTAAACAAGGAACCCTAGTTTGCAGATAGTCCTAAACCATAATTCTTTGAACATAAAATTAAACTTTGGCAAAGTCTTCTACACACTCACACACAAATGCCACAAGAGAAAGGAAAGCACATGAGCATACTACTTTAGTTTCGGGTTCATTCATGGAGAGCTACACAAAGTATTCTTAAACAAAGTGATGGCTTATGCACAACACTGAATGATGATTCAGTGTTGTGTATAACCCATCACTTTGTTTAAGAATAGAAGAGATCTACAAAGTTTTAGCTCTGCTTTTTACTTATCCCCAAAGTGATATACACTTCAGTGCATAAAAATTCTTGGTTTTACCATGAGGTCTCTTCATAATTCTACAGTTCCAGTTTCTATTTTTCAACACCAGCATGAAAAGAACAGCAAGCCACATACAATATGCAGCAAGAGCCACAAGTAAAAGCATACATTTGTATAAAGTGACTCCCATTTCCCTATTAAAATTAACCTGTGTTTGACCCTCCTAATGGGACTGGGTTGATACGGCTAAGATTAATGAGTCAATTATTTTTGGACAAGGTACAAGGCACACAAACTGCTTCACTATTTAATATATAGTAAGTATGCACCTTTTACAGCATTTGACACCTATAAAATAATCCAAGGCTATTTTTCAATAAGACATCATGAGTGGAAGGCTTATTCGGAAAATATGGAAACCACTGAGATGAAAAGGCTAAGGTATAATGGTATACTTCAGGCAATTTGTAAAACGTATTGTTCTTAAAGGTTTTTCTTTGACAAATTTTAGTGTACACAATGCAGTATAATAAAAATATTCATCATGTCACTGATTCCCCAGAACAAGAAGAAGGGAATTCACTTGCACATCTGAATAGTCAAGAGGGCACTTGTTACAACCAAAACCTTAACATTAAGGAAAGGAACCTCCTTAAATCAGAATGTCAACATTTCAGTACAGACACTTCTCTGAACTTTTGGTTGCAGTAAAGGTAAGCAGATGCACTGAGGTACTACTCAACCCCAGGACTTAAAAGCTTTTTGAATCATCATCCCACCAATGCTACACATCACAGACCATGCAAGTTGTCTACTTATACAAGCAGTGTAATGGAAGAGGTACTCACACTGCAGCAAGTGGTTCACAATTTGCGAGTGCCATAAGATCTTTTCAGGACTATGGTTCAAAGGAGGTACTTCTAGTGTTACATGTCAACCTGTATGACAGCATATTGTAAGATATCAGGGAGCCCTACTGAGATTTCGGCAGCAGGGATGTGGCACTTTCATCCCTCCCACTGCCAATCTGTTCTTTCCTGTGCTGCAGTGTTACCAGCACATGATGGCTGGAGATGTTATTGTGCCAGATTAGTTCTCCTGGCCCAGGTGAATTGGGAAATCCGAAGGGACCCAGCTAACATGGTATCTGTATTGCCGGGCAGCTGTTGTTCCTCAGTCTCAGCAGCCTGTCTCAATAAACATTGCCTCCATTTTCCCTCACTTCTTTTTCATTATCCACTAGGTCAGGTGGGCAAAATGTGGGCTGTGGCCCTCATGCAGCTCCCTCAAAACCAAGGGCTGCCCAAAGATCACAACATTTCTCCCCAACTGCTCCTGATGCCCTCAAGTGGGTATGAGGGGCCTTATCTCAATTTTTTTGCCATATACTTCCACTGGCCATTTTAGGTTGAGGACAGGCTTTTCGCTAATCCAGGAAGTGAACAGGAAGGGATGCTCACTTTCTGTTATTAAAAAAAAACCTTCTAAAATAACCAGGGGGAGGGCTACAAACATGGTGAAAATGTTCCCCATCGCTGCTAGAGGACATTGAGGGCATCTGGGTGCATTTTTCCAGGGGAGTATAGAGGTGTGGTACAAGGTCTCCTGGGGATGGCAATGTGGCCCCCTAGCTTTCCACAACTGCCCATTCCTGATCTAGGACCAGACCAAATGTCTATTTGCTCCTGTCCCTTTGGGTCTTCATCTGCCTGTGGCACAGCCAGACCACGTAACAGTGGCCTTGCTTGGAAGTTAGGCAAAAGCTTTCTCTTATTGCTTATATCATTCCCTACTGTGACTAACGGCTACTGACAGTTTTCCCAAACTAAAATGCATCATCATGTGCCATCAACCAGCTACTTTTTCTGCAGTATACATGCATGTGAATATGTAAATAGTATACATGTGCACTAAAGCTAGAATAATGTTCTACAGATCAACATTAACAGCAAGTGCACAGAGATACGAATTTACTCTATCACAGACCGACCTACACAGCCAGCTTCATAGCTGTCTTTGCCTTGATAACTATTGAACAGAAAAGTTTCCATGGAAGTATTCACGCTGAAAGGGACAACAGAAATAGCAACAAGCACAGATCATTGCATCAAGTACTATTAGCACATGGAAGTTATTTTAATAGCTTCAGTCAGCAAGCTAAAGAGTCAGTGCCCAGTGAATTCTGTATGTAATGATCAGCTACATCCATGCCTTCACCATCTACACCTGAGCACAAAACATAATATGATAGCAGTGACTATGGGACATATCTTGTAGAGACTAGCCTTTCCCAACTTGGTATGTTTGTAGGCAAAATATATTAATTGGCATAAATATAAGTTATACCCCGCTATGGCTGCATGGCCAGGCTAGCTAACAAGAAAAGCTAGCCACACACATGCATTGCCAAATCAGGTCAGGAAAGACCTCAAGGCATAGCCAGGTCATAGTCAGGAAATCACCCGGAAACTCCATTGATAATGGACTTACAGTTAACCTCTGATGACTCAACTTTTAAGAGACAATAGCATCTGAGATGCTCCCACAGGACGGCTGATTGTCTTAGCCCTCTCCCTCTGACCAAGCAAACTTCTCTTTTGTCCTCACACCTGTACAACAATTAAAGAGCTATTAGGACTACCATTAGCCTTTTGTCACCTAATGCCAAGACCATTAGCTCATTCTGGACCCCATTGTCCACTCTCCGGACTCCATTATTTACTCTGCCAGAGAGCTATTAGCATCTTTGCTCACCAAGCAAAAAAAGAGTTTTTAAACCCCCGTTTTTGGCCAGCCAACTTGCAGTACACCAATTGCTGGTGGCCACTCTGCCACTCCAATTTCCATCTGTGTGTTGTCCTTAGACTTGCATCTAAGCCACATCACTTCTTCGCTGCTCTTCTGGCCTGGTAAATATCACCTTCTTCGCCCTAAAATCTCACTGTCTAAAACTTTCCTCCCTTTTCCTCAGTTAGCCTTGTGTGTTGTGTGACTGCTTGGATCTTGTGTGTGTGTTTGCAATTCTCCCAATAAAACAATTAAGCTTATCATTAGATCTCCATCTGGTTTTTCCATGTACTAGTACCAGTAGACATAAGTGTAAAAAAAATTGTAAGATTATCCCCCTCTCACAGGCCTCCTCTTTGAGCTAATATTCCCTACCATTTCATGTAGGCTCTGGTATTGCGGGTGAACCCCCTGAGTCACCTATGCTTTGGGGTAACAGATGCTTCTCAAGATCATTGGACTGATTATCATAGCAGTCACCAGGCCTGATGATCATATTGACTGTAGGTGATTGGGTCTGCAGTCCTGCTCGTGAGGAATTCACTAAATTGGGAAAAGCTATTCTAGACTATAAAAGATAACGTCCATATTGTTCATTGTTCTTAACATGCCCACTAACAAACAGAATACAGTGTCAGGGCTTAGGAACTTGAGTTCTGCCTCTGTCTTCCTCACTAAATCTACTAATTTTAATTTCTAGAATTGAACAAGTGAGAACAAACTTTTGCTTTCACACATCATCAACCCGCCTAGTTGAGCCATTCTCTCAATTCTATTGGTTTCTCACTAATTCTCTAAATACTGTTGATTTCTATGTTCTACATTAAGTTAAGTAGCTTCAGCAACAATTTAATCCTCCTGACAGATATTTCCCCACTTCAGTTGTTAGTAAAGAACTCCCCCATCCAGGGTTGTGTTGAACACATTTGTATCCTGAAAGTTTTGTGGACAAAAAAAATTGCAAGCCTACTTTCAGTCTTAAAAAACACTTTAGTTTTCAATAAGATCTGCCATCAGCCAAGTGTTGTACTGCATTCTTTGGCAAATAACTAATTGGCAAGTTATACATTACTATTTTCCCCAGCCAAGCTTTTCAATGTTTTAAAAAAATGGATAACATAAATACTTTATAAGTCCAGTCCCCTAGCTTTGGGTTCATCAAAGCAGCAGTTTAAGTGTTAAAGAATAAATGGCACACAAAATATATAAATTCAGGTCAGGTCTGTTTTGGAGAACATATTTAGGAAACCCTGCAATGTCAATGAGATTGAAATCACTCAGACTAGATAACTCTGCATGATTCATTTGTAAATAACAATTAAAATCATAATGGTGCTGATATCATCAACTCAGTGTGCAGCAGCAATAAAAAGAAGGCAAATTCCATGCTAGAACAAGCTGAGAATTAATACTGACAGCCAGGGTAGGGTCACAGTGAGAGTGGCAGACTAACAGCTGGGAAGTGCAGGTTTAGTTCTGTCCTGAGCCATGACAGTCACTGAGTGACCAGGACCCTCTGTTGTGAAGACAAAAGGGGAACAAAAAGAGCCATGTATACGACCTTACTGTACATTGGAAGAAAGGTGGGGAATAAATGTAACAAATATCTCAAGTCTCTCAGTCTCATATTCTAATTCAGCAGGTTTGTGTTTTCTTGCTGTAAATTAGGGATGGACAACTTTGGCAGGTCACAAGGACAATCCTAGGGCCTCCTGCAGATTACACTCATGCTGAAATTTCACCTTCTGCAGGTTTTGTTTTTTGTTTTGTTTTTTTGTAAACTAGAAGTGATCAGAAGTACATTCCTGTTTTTTTTTCCCAGTTTCTCCTAGTACATTTTCACTAAATAAGTTTCACTAAATAAGCTTTACATGGGAGATATGTTTCTGAGACACTTCCAGAAGCATAGTTTCTCATCTTTTAAACAAAACATTATTGGCAGAATCCAGCTGGGATCTCGAGGCCACAAAAATTGGACTGTAGATGGCCCACAGAACTGCGTCTTCCTTATCCCTGCTGTAAATGGTCTAGTTCATACCACTGGACTAATAAAAAGTCACAATGGTTATCAAGCATTTATTTGGCAAATTCTCAAGAAAAAAGATGTTTGAGGCCCTTGAAAAAAGAAAAACAAGTTCAGTTTGCTAAATTAGAATGGAAAAGAGGAGGTGATCTCTGCACAACATTGGGTCTTGCAAGCCCCAGGTGTTTTGCTCATATTTTTAATTATTATGTCAAATGTATGCATTGTTTATGTTCACTAACCAAGTATAATCCAGAACCCCAAAGGTTAAAGCTCTAAATTATTTACAGTGGTCTCAGGGATTCACATGGCACACACAATCTTTCTATTTTAGTCTCTCTTGCTGCAGAAGTCTTTTTTAATCACCTGCTTCTTAAATAGGAATAATCAGGTGCTAAATGGTTGGCCAAGTTGTTCTATGAGCTCTTTTAAACCTTTATGGGAGATAATCTTTCTGTATTTCCAGACTTACCCTAGATCAAAAGTTCTTAAAGTACACATCGTAATATGGAATTGGAAAATAAAAAGCAAGATATTTCATACAAAAATCATGTTAAGCCCTTTTGAACCATTTAACCTCCATTTGAACCTCAATAATTCACATGCTATAGACTTCCTTTAGTACTTGCATTAATCCCATAAAAAAAGAAGTAAGCAACGAATCAAATAGAAGGAACAGACTTAAACAATAAATAACTTGATCCTAAGACTTGTTTTGTCAACATGAAATCACAAATCATGTCAAGATTGCAGAAATGATGCGTCAGCATCAGAAATCAACACACCAACACAGAAGAATTTCACCACATGAACGTCCAGATTCTGTTTGTCCATTTTTAACAAAGAATTTGTCCTCATTTGACAACCAAGCAGAATTTGAAACATGCCAAGTGCATGTGCCTTTACAACTCCTTCACACTCCATACTATTTTTTAAAAAAAGACAGAATTACATATACCTCTGTAGGAAGGCAGTGACAGAGCAGTCTGCAACAATGATTACTCCCGTCGCTTGGGAAGGGGCAACAGAGAATCTGAGCTGCAGAGTTAGAGGGCAGCAGAGTTAGTTCATGCTACCTGATTGTAACATAATTGTTATACCTCCGAATGGAAAAAGTGAAAGATTTTTCTTATACTCCCAAGAGTATTGTTCGAAGGCCCCATGGCAAAAGATTATAGAAGTGAAAAATCTCAGTTTTGATTTCATGTCTGAACCCATACTGCATTTTCTTCCTGTCCTTGCTTCATATCAGGTTACAAGACTGAATGGGAATGGGGTGGTTCTACGGGGAAATTCATGCATGTTTCTTTATGCTTTTCTCCTAATATGCTCATTTAATTACCCCTTTCAGATGATTCTAATTGACATTTTTAGCCATTTGCACTTCATAAAATACATATTGCATTGAGCACATTTCATTCTTCCAAAACCTTCCATAAGCCTCACAAACATGTGAATTAGAATCACAAACTGTAGAGTTGGAAGGTACATCAAAGAGCATCTAGACCAACCTCCTACTGATGGAGGAAATCCATAACCAACACACCCCTGGCAGAATACTATCCAGACTCATTTTAAAACCTGCAAATGAAGACGAAGCCAATGCTTTCCAAGGCAGTCAATTCCAATGTCAACGAGCAGTTTTGGCAAAATCTCCCATGTTACAATTTGAAACCATTAGTTTGGGTTTTCTAGAGTAGCAGAAAACAAGCTTGTTCAATCTTCCACCTGACAGCCTTTCAAATATCTATGGTGGCTTTTGTGTCAATTGCCAGTCTTTCCTTCTTCGGGCTAAGAATATCCACTTCCCTTGATTTCCTCATGGGGCTTCAAGATCTCTTCTGCCTCTGTCACCCTTCTCTGAATACGTCCCACATTATCAGTGTCCATCTCAAACTGTAGTGCTTAGAACTGGACACAATACTCCAAGAATGGTCTTGTGATAAATGAGGGGTCAGAAATTGAAGAGCAATACATTTTGTCTGAAACAGAGACTTTACAGCCAGTGCCTGTGATAGATGAGGGCTCAGAGATTAACGAGCAATCTGTTTTGCCGGTGCCTCCGCCATCTGAAAGACAAGCTGAAACAGAAACTTTGCAGCCGGTGCCTGAAAGAGGAGTCAGTGGAGGAATTTTGAGGAATTAAATTCACCTTTGCCTCACAGTCCACAGTCATGCAGGTGGCAAAAGAGGGCAGCTCAGAAGCAAGCCATTTTGCTGAGGCTCAGAAGACAAGAGGCTGATGAGGAACACCTGTTTTCCCTGCTTTTTAAGTGTGTTGGCGTAGCTCGCTTTTTGCTTGTGGCAAATTGCCATCCAAGCTCCCTTGGTCTTTGCATTTCTACTCTGTGTCTTTGTGAACTTCAACTTTCCAGACTCCTTGGACTGGCTTGACTATGGCTTTTGGCTCAGCATTCTTCTGGATTGTTAGCTCTGGACTCTCCTGTTTCCTCCATCTCCTTGGCAAGTACCGTCTATTCCTTCCCTTGCTGGCAGATAAGCATGGACTAGGAGTTAAACTCTGACATGTCTGGCCAAAGGAGAACACAGCGGTGTTATAACTTTGGTTGATCTGGACACTTTCTTTTCATGCAGCTTAAAACTGCATTAGCTGATTTGGCCACCACAGCCCACTGCTGACTCATGTTTATCTTGTGGCTTACTAAAACTACAAGCCAGATGCTACCCATCTGTACACCTGATTTTTCATGCCCCAGTGTAGAATGTTACATTTATATCTTACGAAATTCATTTGGTTTTTCATTTGTTTAGCCCGGTTCTCCAATCTGTTAAACTAATCTGTTGTCTTCCAACACGTAAGCTACCCCTTCTAGTCTGGTGTCATCGGCAGACTGGATGAGCAGCCTCTCTACTGCCACATTCAAATCTTTTATAGAGATGCTGAACAACACTGGACCCAGGAAAGAATGCTATGGCACCTCACTAGTCACCTCTCTCCAGGCTGAAGAGCAACCACTGATGAACACTCTGGGTTTACCCTATTCAAGAACCTGCAATCTACCTAAGAGCAGGAACATCAAACCCACATTTTACCAGTTTGTGTACAATTTTTAAAGCAAATGTGTTTCTTCTCACAACAAGTTTTGGGAGGTGCAAAAGGGCTACTTTTGTCAGGACCATTGACTCGAACAGAATTATTCTCCATCTTTATGTAAGAAAAAAAGAGTATGGCAAACTCACAGATCAGAGAGTACTTAGAACCTCTGCTGATTTCAGTTCCCTGAAAGGCAAAACAGATATGAGGCTGGCCCTGATCTTTATGCCATTGGAGGCCAAGGACAAGAAGAAGAGTTGTTTCTTCTTTTTTCATTAGGGACAGGAAAACTGTGGAGCTCTGGAGACAATCCCAAAAACTGAGAATTAAGAGCATGGAAGTGGCCAGAATATACTTCTGGTTTTCCTTATTTGAAAAAATATACATTTGAAATGTAGGGTGCTGTACCTCACTTAGAAAGCCAATCTCCGCTCCTGGAAGATTCCAGGAACAGCAGTTCTACCTTTCTAGAGCAAACACGTAATAAAACCAGTCAATGGGAGCTGGGAGCGATTTGTCCAGAAGAGGTCATAGGTTCCCACCCTTACATTCCATGTACAGAAGTTGACCAGTCTGACAGGAGTGCCTTGACAGCAGAAATTATTAGAACTCCACTGGTAGCTTCAGGCTAGCTTCAGGAGTTCAGGGCAGCCCACATGGCATGTACACACCTCTGGTCTCCAATACACGTATCAGTACATTCCTTTGCCCCTAGCATTTGCCCCCCTAAAGCAACCAACTCATTCTGCTTATGCTAGAGTTGGCCCTGGCCAGATATAAATACAACAAATCAACAGTTACTTTGCACCTAGTGAAGAGCCTTATGATCCAGCTGTCTTTGAAACAACCAATAATCTCAGTTATTGCTTCAGTTAAGTGCTAAGCACATAGGTAGCATGAGCCATATGTATTCATATGGTTTGGACATTTATGCTGCAATAAAATGCTTTTTATTAACCATTTTATTGGAGGTTTTTATATTAAACAGATCAGTTTTACAACTTTTACATATCTCTACTGAACTGGCAATTCTCACTAACATTTACAGTATCTTTTGTAATCAGTTACCTTCAGGTTCTACCACATTGAACTACAAAAGAGCATATCCAACAATCTGCATAAAAATGAGGCATATAAGTGAACACACATCTTTATTCTTTATTTATTTACTTATTCAAAGGAATATACCTGTCTGGAAATAAACGCCTTTGATGTTCACTTATTTCCAGATACATAGGACAACAACATTTATGTCATCCTATGCTTTCAAGTAACCAACGAGTACGTATTTATCTTGTTTCGTACAGTATAACCAAGGACCATTACGAGCACTCAGCATCTCCTGCACTAAATGGAATGTAAGTTACAGGTAGAGTATATCCACTGAAATGAATGGGTCTTATAAGCTGCAACTTATGTAGGTCCCATTGATTTCAATGGGTCCACTTCAGCTGAGACAAACATTGGATTTAACCCTCTGACTGACAGAGTAAATTCCAGCCAAAACTGTATTGAGACATTTGGTTTCATTGAACCTTCTTGTATTTTGTTGTTTTAATCTATTGTTTTCTACTCTGAAAACACTGATACAAAGTGATTTACAAATGTATTAATTAACAAAAAAAGCTACATGCTAGTAACAAGAGAAACCAACTTTTAAAGTTGTATATACCACGTAACTACTTATTTGAATTTCTTTCTTGTTTTATTTCCAAAAAGAAAAATGCTTACCAGGAAGCCTGAAGAATCTGTCATTTAACTCAATCTACTAGAACTGCTTTACATACCAAATCTAATTTATCAAATACCAGCATCTGCACTCTTATCACAGGCCTTCTCCTCATTTCCAATTTTGCAAGATACCAGATGTTGCTCTTTTTCTGGGGTTTATTAACTTAATACACTGGAAGAGATTGCTGCATGGTTCCTCTTTGCTTCTTAAACAAAGCTCCAGAAAACTGCTGAGGCTTTGGGGAAAACACATAGTCAGAAACCATTAACAATAATAACTATCACTGTAACGCTTCAGCACAAGAACAATTTTCTCCATTTCAATCATTTTTGAGCACTCTTCAGAATATGCAAATTAACATTATGTTGTTATTCTTGCATTTTATGAACAGTCAAATGACATGCAACAGTTCTAAAAAAATGCACAAGCAGAACAACCCCAGAGAGAATTATAAACACCTCAGATGAACAAAGCCAAATACTGAGGAATGATTCACATAATCATGTGGCTCCACTTGAAATCAGTGCATGCACAGATTACCTGTTTATAAAGAGCTGGCAATTCAGAAGTGCCACATTTGAGGTGACAAGCACTTAGTTTTGTCCCAAGTCTATAAGATTGACAAATCTCAGGGGCTTGTCCTGAGTTTTCAGTTTTTGTGGGTCATCTCCACACAGGAGATGAGTGTGTAAATTCTTCCATTTTGGCATGTTCAGCTCCAAGCAAGAGGAAAGTCTGCAAACCTCCAGTTCAGCTAGTAGAGCATCAGCTTGCTACAACTTGAAAAGCTTGATGGTTGTCTTGCTACAACTTGCACAAACTATCTAGGCACAGAGAAATCGCTGTATTTAATTAGCTAGTTTATTCCTTTTCTCTTAGTAACTGTGGTGCCAGAGCTCACCTTCCACTCTGCTCTATACCTGCCTTATAGCTAGATGCAAGTAAGTTAGATTGAATGTTCCTATCCCATTTCTTTATAAATCAGTGAGAAGGAATATAATCTTTCTTTGCTTTACTTAAAATTTCTGTCTTAATTTTCAACCAGTAACTATGATTGTCACTTAATGCATAACATCTAATGACATCAGTAGGGGCCATCCCCAAGTCTTC
This sequence comes from Iguana delicatissima, assembly GCA_948472985.1. Lineage (NCBI taxonomy): Eukaryota > Metazoa > Chordata > Lepidosauria > Squamata > Iguanidae > Iguana > Iguana delicatissima. The sequence continues at coordinate 46,360 of CAOKZL010003569.1, forward strand.
GGTTTTGGTCTGGAACCCTCAGAGCTTGGGACAGTCCTGAATAGATAATCCTATAGTATACAGTATATAGTATGATGCCTATACCACATCAGTTCAGCATAAGGAGTCAGCACATTAAATTACAGCAAGCACATACCAAACTTGAGGTGAGCAAGGCAGACAACTGAAGCACAAGACAAAGAAACATCCACTAGGTAAATCAGCAGTGTCCACGTATGACCAGCAAGGGGGTATCTGCTCTAATTCCCTATATGATGTTGTATCTAGGGGTGTAACTACTTTCTTATCTTATTTTTGTGTGAGACATCTCAACAGTTTCTTCACATTTTCAGTGACAGTATACACACTTGAAAAACAGGTTTTTGTGCACAAAATAAATAAATATACATGCCAAGTATAATTGCTGCTATTTAATAAAAGTCCATTAACTTCTAAAAAGTAGAAGGGTTTTATGGATTCTTTGAACCTTTTAGACCCAGAGATCAACAGAGCTGTTCTGGACATGCTATACATATGTGTGATTGCCTCTTAGAACAATTTTATAGAGAGATCTGTTGCACAAAATGCAGAAACCTTGACAGGAAAAAACCCTCACCTTCACTCTCAAATAGGAAGGTGGAAATCTTATGGCACTTGTCAGTCTCTCAACAGGGTGTCTCAGTTTTGCAAACTTAACATCTCCAGCTGTATCAGCAATATACTCATAGGCATTCTTAATTAAGATTCTACACATTCACATCATGTTGCATGGGCACCCATTCAGACACTAGACCAAGGCCATTTCCACATGGCATTGCAGTCCCACTATGGGGAACGTGATGGCAGCAGTTCGCAGGCTATTCTTCTGCACAATATCATCACAGTCCTGCTGACCACTGTGATCATGGAATATTTGCTTAATGGATTAAATCCATTAAGTGCCTGTAATCGTGCAATGCTCCTGTCCTTATCTGCCACATGGAAGGGCAGAAAGTGCAATGGAAGCACTTTCTTCCCCAGCACAGCATGGGAAAGAGCCTGGCTGTGCTGCAGAAGGCAGGCGCATATCGCTCACACTCCCTTTTACAGGGAGGCACTCAAGTGTGGAGGCAAGTGTTCCCGTTGTGCTCCTTTCCCAACAAAGGCTCTGCCAGGATTGCAACGGGAGGACGACAGGGTAAGGTAATATGCTGAAATGGCCCAAATGAGGACAGCAAAGGAAAAACTGTTCCCTTCCACCGTCATAGGATCCACACTCAATGTTCCTCTGTTACAGCACAATCACTGATAAGACTGAATGTTTTCAGATTTCTAAATCCTAACTATTAAAAAAAAGTGAAGAAGTTTTAAATAAGAGTAAAATGCCCCATGGGTTTTGGTGGAAATCTTCTTCATGGGCAGAAGAACTGAAACTGGTTGTATAATTCCTATAAGACAAGGATCTCTCAATATCATTTTGCTGTTTGCTTCTTTTTCTTCGCCTCCTCTACATGTTTTGTGCAACCATCTTTTTTTTTTGTCTCAGAAATGTTTAACACCTAGAAAAACTCAGATCAACTTTAGTATGAAGAAACGCTGCATCACTTACGATCAAGTTAACCTTCTAGTTTACCTCCCCCATCTTCTTAAATCTAATTTTACATCCCACAAGGGTGACATACTATTTAAAGCATTTGGGAATAGGAAAACATAAAGAGATGCATTGCCTTAACCATAAATATGTAGCAAAGGGGGGGGGGAAGCACATCAAATATTCATGGGACAATTCTGTTATTTTTTTTAAGTTGCTGTTGTTATTTTTGGTTACAATCAAATTTGCTTGTTGAAAAGCTGGTCTTCACATTCTCTTTGTAGCCCTGCATTTCAGGATTCAGTCTATCAGAAATAAATGCAAACTCCCTATATCTATTACCATCATGAAAGATCTGGTTAAACAGAAGCAATCTTCACATTAGGTGAACATAAAACTAGCTATAAGATATACCGACACACATATCTTGTCAGCGCTTCAGTAAATGGAAGTTTACTGTAACCAATATTTCATAACTGCCTTTACCAGAGTCAGTATGCCGATCACTAAATGTATGGAAACTTAATGAGATGATGTCTCTAGGATTTAACACGTTTCTTACAGCACTGATTTTGCATATGAAATGTGACTGATTCCAATCTCATCACCTTTCCAGCTTCTACAGAAATATCTTATCAGGAAAAACAGAAGGGGATCATATATTAAAAATCTGCCCCCCTCCCTCAGAATTACCTTCTGCTATCAGCAACAAGACAGGAGACACTATATTAGAAGTCCCCAAACTCAATAAAATAGATGGCAGGTACCATATGCAATCAGCTGGAAAAATGACTGCATTTGGTGCTGCCAAGAGTCAGAAGGCCTGCCTCCATCAGCGCCTCCCAGTGCATTAATCAATCTTGATTTCACCAGAGGCATCTTAAACAGGAACAGCTGGGAAATAGGAAAAGCCTGGAAGTATTGTACAAAAATTATTCTGCACTGCCAACATGGAATTTCAATAGCGATAGCATCGCCTTACCACACAACAAAATGAAGCAGTCAAAATTCCATACAAGCCACTGTGGACATGATGGTTATCCTGCAGGAGGCAGGGGGCATCTTGGTGACCTCTACTGCTTGTGTCTGCTCCTACGCGAAAAAAGGTGATTTTCCCACTTGGCTCACATCTTTCCTCTCTTGCTCGTTTGTCATCCCTTTCTATTACTATGCTAAGCTTGCTGTATTGCATTTGTTGTGCTACACAGATGAACAAACACATAATTCAGGTTAAAAAATAAATTAAGGTTATTTTGGAGGGATGGGCCAGGTGAAGAAAAGCCATGTCACAGTCTAAATCCAATTTAATGCTAGCCAAGTGAAAACCCCTGTTAGCACAGTTGTAACTGCATTATGCCCCTGTGCCAGTGCAACAGGCCTTGTACCAGGAAAATGACATAACTGATGACTGGCCCATGGATCCCTATATAACCACACCTGTGCCAACATATTATGAAAAACAAAATTGTTACTGAAAGAACCCAGAATTAGCAAAATGACCTAAGTAGAATGAACAATGTTATCCAAAGCTGCCCAAAGGTAGTGTAAGGAATTCTTGCTGTGCAATACAATGCTGTATGCACCAATTTAGAGCTGATTCTCTTAAACCAATATATCTGTTGGAGAGGGGGAAAAACCTAATTCAGTAAGTCTTTTTAGTCTCTTTGCATACTGTCATTAGAATATCTCCTTTTGAAAAGACCCAATCTCTTTACAAGAGGGATTGAGGAAGAGTAACCAATAGCTGAATCCTCTTCACTTCCTCCAACAAACAATCCAGATGATCCCAAATGGATTTTCCAAGTCCTTTCTAGTGTATTTCTCCCTCTCTGATTTGAGTGAGGAGGAAAATGACCATTAACTTTTTTGACCATTACTACACTACACTGTTATAGTACTCTTATTCCACTGTCAACCTCCTATGGAATCCTGGGGTTTGCAGTTTAGGGAGGGGCCTTTAGAATTCTCAGCCAGAGAGCTCTTGGGCCTCAGTAAACTACAAACCCCAGAATTCCACGGGATATTGAAAGTGGAATAATAGCAGTATAGCAGTGTAGTATGGAAAGGCCCTTTGATTTAGAAGCCTTGATTGCCACCCTATTAGAGCAAAGAACTTCAGATATTAAACCTCCAACTCAGAGATTCTAAAATACCATTTCTTAAACTTGCTAATCACTTGTAATCTTCCTTGATTTTAAAATAATCTCCATATATGTATGAGTTAAGGGAAGACTTGTGTACATTGGCCCTCACAGGTTGCCCAAATGCTACAAGAAAACAAGTGCAAGTTGCCATCTCTCCCTAGATTCAATAGATATTCCACCACCATTACCACACAGAATGTTTTTATCCTTTAATTTTTTCTATCATTTAGAAGCCTAATCTCCATCAATACATTTTAGAATTTTCTCCACCCACCAGCACTTCTTGACTTAATTCTACAGTTGTTTCTCCAATTTCTTTGCATATGTGTTTGAGGAAACACTGGGAATTGGTGCACAGTGTTCATAATGCAGCTTCTTTGAGGACTTAATTTGAAGTAGAAAGTCTAAAATGAGTAAAGAATGTCTTTTTCCCATTCATTAAACTTTTCTTCATTGATGCATAAACTGAATTCTCCTCTGTACCTCCTTAGAATATACGAAGCTCATCAGAAAAGAAACAATCCTTTCAACTTAGATCTAAACCCTCCAATTTGCATTTGCCACTGAAGACACACTGTTATATTACAATATGCTAAGGACTTTTGTGATAATTGTCTGGAAGCAATCAGCTAAACCACAGTGATGCCATGTAATATTTTGCAAATGTTCTAAAAATTCAGAGAATGAAGCTGTCAACAACACAATTATTTTAGTCCAGATTCTCTGAGGGATGGCAAAGTTGACAGGTTGGATGGGATTAAGAGATAGGGGAGGCACTATGTGAATCGGTGTCTCAGGAGACAGAGAAGCTGAAGAACAAGAACAGATAGAGTAAAGCATGAGAGCAAGCAACGAATAAAACAAAAGAACAGCATGCAGAATAGGGGGAAAACTGAGCAGGGAATGGACAGTCTATGAAAGAATTTCCAACATACATGGGCTAAGAACAGGAAAGGCTCTTGCTTACTGACACAGATATATGAAGAAATATGAGTGCTTCAGTAGCAGGAGGAGGCTGATGAGATGCAGTGTAGCTAAAGGAAGCATGAAAAATACAAGTATGATATTAAAATGCAAGGTTCAGAAGAAGCAGTGGCTGAGAGATGAAATTAATAAAAAGAGAGGCAAAGAAGCTACTAAGATGAGGGCAGAATTCCACAAAACCCTCTGGAACATGACAAGCTGGGAGCTGTTTCCATAGAATAGAAAGAGACAGGAGCTTGCAAAGCCTAGCCGCTGCCACTCAGGGCGCTAAGTTCCTCAGAACAAATTAGAAATAGGAATGATTGTTAGATACCAAGAAATAATCATATCAATATTTTCTGGTAAGAATGAATCAACTTAGTCTACATTACTTGTATCCCAGAATGACACAAAAGACAAATTCTCCAGGGCTACATGGAAAGTGGCTTTCTTCACTTCCATCACCTGTCCAGGAACAGTCCACTTAAAATACTCAGAAACACCTAAAACCACACTGTGATCATACATACCTTCTGACTACCTTGTAGGTACTTAGAAATAGACTTGTTAACAGTTATCTTGAAACTGTCGCTCTGCGTATTGTGCAGAGGACATTCTGTAGCAGGCAATCTTTCTACTAGGGGGAGCATGTGAGCTGTTTCTAATTGGTCCAGGGCCTGCCTGTCAGAGTAAGTGGAAGGAGCAACTCGCTACAGATGGACCTCTACTGCTGACAGAAGTCTCACATCTCCCATAAAACTCCCCAGATATACTGTACACAGGTAGTAGCATATAACACGTAGACTACAACTGACTTAGAAGGGTACTATCTGTAATCTGTTTTTGCAGTTAATAACAAGGAAATCCATTTTTTAATTAATCACACAGGCTAACTATAATTTGCCAGGAACTATCCATAAGTAGACAGATATCAGGTCTTCCACAGGCCAAGGTGGGGAAGACAGAAATTCCTTTAAATGCTTGAGTATGAAAAAAAAGTTTTCCTTCACCAGCAAACTTCAGCATTTGAATTAAACATTTTTGAGAAATGAAAGATTTCTACCCAATCCTTCTCCAGATAGACAGACTCCTCCAGTACTTCATTAGGAAACAGAGACACTAGGAAAGCCTCTGACAATTTTAAAAGCTTTGCAATTAAAACAGTGAGTTTAAACAAACAAACGTGAAAACCTCTTCATCAAGAGGCACAAACCACAAATTGGTCCAAGACCCACTCTTTACTCTGACCCAGGGAGATGTTCCTTCCTCTTGCATCAAGAAAACAATGAACAGAAACTTATATGAGAATATTAAAGAATACAGATAATGAGAAGAAACCAGCAGAAGTCTAAGGAAACCACGGCATTTTATAATGATGAAAGCCTGTTGTCCAAAAGAGCTGGAGCTCAAGCTTACAGAGGACACAGTTGAATAACAAGCAAAAGAGAAGCTAGGGATAAGCCATGCTATGCCAAGGAGCAGGGAGGGCTGAATGAATAAACAAATATTGCAAAAACCTATATGGTTACAGCCATATACATAATCATGTTGTTTCAGATATATTTAATCATATTATTTCAGAGATCTATTTTGGCTATAATCAAATCAAGTCCATCCTCCAAAATATTGGAATTTGTAGTTTGGACAGGCCCTCAGCTCAGGATTCTTTCTGCTAGAGAGCTTTAGTATTGCTGCAGCTCAGGAAGAGAGTACTGGAGCTCCCTAGCACAGAAATTTAGGTACCACACAAGTCTACAAGTCCCATAGAACAAAGATACATTCATTAAAATGGTACCAAACTGCTGTTAACTGTGTAGTGAAAATAAAATGAAATCCATCAAAAGCTGTCCAGGTATAGGTGGTGTGGCATTACTTTAGTCAACAGACAACAGCAGAAAAGACAGGTTGTTAACCAGATACAGAGGAAAATGCAGAGATCATAACTAAAAACGTCTCAACAAAAAGCCAATAGAAGGTGTACACATGGAATCATGACCACTGCAGAGACAACATACAATTCAAGTATCAGTTGCAGTATGACAGAAGCAAGTTTCCAAAAGTCTGGAACCAAATGGAGGTTTAAAACAAGCTTCCTGACTCAGATATTAACCTCCTTATTCTGTGTGGGTTTTTTTTTAGATATTACGCTCTGAGGGTATGTGGTAAGAAATTCATAGCTAGATATCTCAATTAATTTAGAAGCACCAGAACAGCAGGTGTAATCAAACTAAGTAGTCTTTGACCTCCAGAGTACCTGACAGAAGATGAATCCAAACACAATCAGCTTGGGAAGTCAGAAGAAGAAATGCATATACATAAAATCTGAGGCTATAACTCTATCTGAGAATCCTGTTAGCTTAAAAAAAACAACCACCACACACTCAAAAGCTATTGCACAAGGCTCTCAACAAAGTAATAGTTCCATCATTCCAAGATGCATGTTTACTTGATCTTTATGTAAGTTCTGGACGAATTCATCAGTCTGCTGTGGTTTTGAATGGGAAATTAAAAGGAAAGAGAATTTCTGCATCACATAATCCGGACTTTAATAGCATTTGATCAATGGTTTCCCTTCGCTTCAGGACTGTCATTAAACTTTCCACTAAAACCTCTCCACTCACTTGACATGGCTAACACAATGGTGATGAGAAGTTACAGCAGTAGTTTCATCTTGGATGAGCTTAATTTTCATCAGGAATGGCTGGAGCAGGATGGACAAATGTTTTTGGCTTTTATTCAGAACTTCACAGATCATCATATGCCCAAGATGGCACCCACCAGGTATTTTGGATTATAGGTCCCATCAATACAGCCAGCAGGGACTGGCTGGAGGGCACCACATTAGACAAGGATATCTGGAGGTCACCACATTACACAAGGATAATCTTAATAATTACAAATGTGAAATGAAACAACAAGTGTAAAGGTCAAAACAATCCCACATGGGAGTGGCACTCACGACAACAGATTCACAATTCAGAGAGAATGGGTGACATCTGCAGATCTTTGCCAGTTTTGTCCACCTGAACTTTCTGTATAACAATATACACAACCTGCAGGAATAGGAAGTTGGAGCTGCAGTGGTCTACCATGATTTTGTCCCCCTGACCTAGTATCCTACCTTGCAATCTTCTAGTATGTCTATCTAGAGGCAAAATTTAGAACAGAATTAGGATTCTGCTGATGGACAACTTAACGTCAGGCTACTTCAAAGACAGGCTTCACCTCTATAAAACTTATTGTTGCTATGTGCATTCAAGTCACTTCCAACTTATGGCACCCCTACAGCAAACTTATCATGGGGTTTTTCTGGGGTTTTCAGTGTGTGACACATCTAAGGTGCCAGGTTGGGTGAGCTCTCTCTGCCATGTTTTTAGGTAGATAACTGTGTATAGAGCCTGCTTGCTTTGCTATGTAGATGGGGATCCACTGATTGCTGGGTGAGCTGGAAGCACGGAAATGTTATTCTAATCACCTGTGAAAAGCCAGATATAGATATAATAAATAGGGCATAAGAATGGCTTTTTATTCCTTTTAATGCATCATACCAATACATGAGTACCAATATTCCATTCCAGGCCATTACTGAGAATGGGAAGTTTCTGCCTACTTCCCATATCTACTTATCTATATCTCTCTCCCTCTGTTCAAGGAATATGAACTCGCATTCACCAAGTATACAGATTACACTAAACTGTTGTTCTCCACAAATTTAGCCTTCAGGTTTTTAAAACTGTAAATGAGGGTAGGGATAAACAGATAGTGAAAAAGTCCATAAAATGATCTCTGTAATTTCAGTAAACAGACAACAAAACACCAAATTTTGTTCATTGCATGGGAGTGGAAAGTAATTATATCAGGCTTTATAAAAACATAATTTATAAATAAATAATTTATAAAAACAAAATTCATAATTGTACAGACATCTTGATGAAGTCTGAGTTGGTAGTGATAAACTAGAGTAGGGTAGCAGATAGCTGAGTTCAGGCAAACAAAGGTAGCACCAAAATTGTGTACAGTACATGTTCAGCACGATTAAGAAAGGAACTGAATATAAAACTGCCAGTATTGTAATGCCTTTTAGGAATTTAAGACAAGCAACATGTCAAAAAGCTGGAAGAGATACAGAGATGACACACAAAATAAATTTAAAATATGCCCCTGAAGACATAAGACTAAAGCATTTGGGGCCTTTTCCTTAAAAAAGAAAAAAGAAAAAGAAAAAGAAAAAGAAAAAGAAAAAGAAAAGAAAAGAAAAGAAAAGAAAAGAAAAGAAAAGAAAAGAAAAGAAAGAAAAGAAAAGAAAAGAAAGAAAAGAATATTATTGGACTGTTCATAGAGAATGGTTAGGAGTGAATGACAGAGCTTTTCCCTCATTCATAAATAAGAACCCAAATTTCAAAATTCAGAATTCAGTTTTACTGAATAAAATTCATTGGCCTCTGACTCAAACCAAACAAAGGAAAGTACTCTCTCCCACAGTACAGAAGTAATTTCTGGAATTTAATCCTGGAAGATGAAATAGTACTAGCCAAAATCTGAGATGGCTTTCAAAAGGAATCAAGTACATTTATGTCATTTTGTGACTGGCCTCATCTGTACCATTATTTTGTGACTGGTGGGCCTCCCTCATTTACAGCTTCTTTAAGAGGTTGGTAGAAAATCCAATAATACCTGACATAGAGGGGGTCCCTAAACGAAATGAGAGAATGAACACATTAACGCCAGTTCCAGTAGCAATTAGGCAACAAGAGTATCACTTCTGCCCTTGCAACTTGGTATTCCAGCTCCTTGGACTCCAAAGACTATTAGTCAACAATAAAAAGCTATCAAATACTACGTAGTCAGTTGACTGAACTCTCAATCCTAAATTGTCTGTCCCTTTCACACCCAATCTAATGATGATATATAGTGTGGTGTAAAACCACTACAATATGTTACAAATATAAACACTGGACTTCTGAATTAATTAGCTCCACAAAATCCCACGATAGTTTCCCCTTAGGGTTGCCGTAAGTCAGAAACAACTTGAAGGCACACAACAGCAACAACAACAACAACAGCTACATATAGAGCCAGCATGGTGTAGTGGTGCAGTGGCGTAGTGCTCAAACACATTGGAGACCAGGGTTCAATTCGTCACTTGGCCATAGAAACCCACTAAGTGACCTTGAGCACTTCACACACTCTCAGCCCCAGTAAACCCCATGATAGGTTCACCTTAGGGTCACTGTAAGTCAGAAACAACTTGAAGATACACCACAACAATGAGCTAAATCCAACTGATAGCCCCAAGTAAAGGAAATTCATTGAATAAATGGGTACTGGATGTCTCAACGTTTACACCAACCCCACTTACTCACAGGATCACTCTTGTTGTGTGCCTTCAAATCATTTCCAACTTAACCTATTGCCAAGAAAACCTATCACAGGGTTTTCTTGGCAAAATCTGTCTTTGCCTTCCTCTAAGAGAATGTTACTTGTCCAAGGTCACTCAATGGGTTTCCATGACCTAGCAGAAAATTGAACTCTGGTCTACCAGTGTCCTAGTCTAATACTCAAACCACCACATTGCTCTGGTTCTGTTGGATTTATCCCTCTGAAATTTTTTAGTTTATTTTTATTTTATTTTATTTATTTTATTTTCAACTCTCATGCATTTTTATTGCTTTAACAAGAGAAAGGATCCAATAATATTTCATATCCTCTTATCATCATTACCTGTTGTTGTTGTTGTTGCTGTAGTTGTATGCATCCAAGTTACTTCTGACTTATGGAAACCCTAAAGCAAACCTCACAGGGTTTTCTTGGAAAGATTTGTTTTTTGGGGGGAGGGATTGCCTTTGCCTTCCTCTGAGGCTGAGAGATTGTAACTTACCTAAAGTCACACATTGGCTTTCCACAGCTGAGTTGGGATTCAAATCCTTATTTCCAGAGTACTTGGTTACCAGAGTTCCAATCCAACATTCAAATCACTACATCATGTTGGCTGTCAAAGTCATCAACTACATCATGATTACTCTAACCAAAGCAAGTTGGTTTGCATTAGGGAAAACTACCCCTGCTTTGTTTTGTGACTTACAAAAGAGCAAGTTTAACTTCACTGCAACAGTTTTCTTCTTTAAGAGACAATTAGGTATTAACAGAAAGCAAGGGAAACATGAAGCCATGATGCTACAGAGAAATAAATGAGGAATATTAACATAAGAAGAGTTGTCCAATGTGAACTTTGCATTGGCAAGTAAGCCACCTGTTTGGATTTGGAGGCCAGTTACACTCAGAAGAAGGTAAACTACAAAGACTACTATGCAGCAAGGTTCAGTCAAAAAAGGGGATGATGTAAAGCCTACAGATATGCAAAACCTTACATTTTTTTCCCCTGCCCAGCAAAAAATACCCCTTTCCAGACACTTGTTGCAGTTCTCTAAAGCTGGCTGGTTTGTTGTACTGTTTTTGTGATTTTGAAATCACAGTATTTACTCATCCAATATAACTAGAAGTATGAAATAAAGCTTCCACATTCAGGTTTTAATTGGCTGTAGAAGCATTAGAACAGCAACATAATCAGAACTTTGGATCTAAGCAGCTGTCATTACTTTGAACCTACAGACAGTGGGCCAATGTCTCCCTGTGTGTTAGGTGAGTCTCAAAACCATCACTAAATAAGTTGTTCTATTTGCTTTAGCAGATACTTTTGCAGTGTCAGAAGAAGCTAAAGTTAAATCAAGTCCTTCTAGAACTTAATTTAGCTTTTGCATAAATAATGTTTTAACTGTATCTTGGGGGTTTTTTTAATGCTTTAATGTGCTTTCAGTCTTGCATATGGATAAAAGTGGGATACAAATTTGAATAAATAAAGATATGAACAAACAAATAAATCTGATGCACTGGCCATCCTACAGCATGCATCTTAACTAAGCTCTAGTCAGGCGCTTGACTAATCATATAGAGGGATGAAAGTAGGAGTGGAAACATGAGTGTCCCCGAATGTCACAAAACCCCGGCAAATAAGATCTTCAGGCATTGAGCACAATGGTCTGAAGATGCCCTTCCAAGTGCAGTCTGCTGAAAATTGTAACAAAGCTCCTAAGATTAAGAACACTGGTAAGGTTATGCTCCCAGTCATGGGACGTGTGCAACTGTACTCAGTAGAACACATTTATAGATCCCTCTTCAGAAATGAGACTGTTTAACTTATGTCTGGGTATGCCATGACTTGGGAGCACTACTAATATGCTACCCATTCCCATTTTTTTCCCCTGCAAGTAATCAGGGAGGTGCCTAAAAGATGCTTTAGTTAGGCACCATTCTCCAATGAAATCAAGGATGAGCTAATTATTGCTCATGCATCCAGGCTAAGTAGTATAACCAATGCAAAGAGTGGCATTGCCAAGTTGCCAGGCTGTCAGTTACTGAACACTCTGTACAACAGACCTATACAATATCAACCAAGGATAGTTGTCTCAAATTCAGCCACACACTACTGTGCCTCCTGTGCTGTTCTGTGCTACAGGCTTAATTTCATAAGCTGTTTCTCTTTTCACACTTCTGACCATCCACACTAACTGTCTGGAAATTGTTGCTACCCCTTCACACCCCTCTGGAGCTATCGATATGCAATTTGTGGTCTCAGAAATATACATCAGAGCAATTTGTTGCATTCTTAGTGGACTTAAACTAGAAGTCTGCTCGAATCTTCATAAACTCAACTTTCAGTAACTTGGCTACTGAAGGATGGGACCACTTGGGCAGGGCAGGAGTGGGTAAGGACCATCTTAATACATGGATTTAATGCTAAATACGTAAGGCTGCAAAATTATCCACCTTTTTTTTTTTTTTGACAACCTGTAGAATGTCACAGTGTTATAATGGAAGTGCTATAAAATTACAGAACTTTTATCACATGTATTCCGTTAAATCCCAGTCCTATCATGATTCTCATACGTCAATACACAAAAGTCAATCACAATACACGAAAATGCAAATGTGGAAAAGGTGGGAAACAGTAATGCATATTTTTAAAAAAGTACCCAGAATAAAGTACTAGAAGTATAACTTGATATGCCAAGGGGTTTCCACACCTCCAATTGACATTCAGAGCTCAGAAGCTAAAAACCAGAATAGCAGAAACATGAAATGTCAGGGATCAGGTGTACTGGCAGAATGTCAGAAAATTGGCAAAGCACCCTGGAGCACTCTACTAGCTGTTTTCTAAGTTTTAGTCTCTTGCATTTATGAACACAGAAGAATCTGTATAATTTTTAACAAATGAGCTTCTGCTGCACTTTGAGAAAAAGCTGATCTGCCACTCAAACAATTTGCAAAGCCAAATTAACTCTAATAAGAGCAAGAAGAGGGTTGGGGAGGTATCATTTTTTGTTGTTTTAATTTTGAAAACATTTCAGTTCTCCTCTAAAACCATCTTCATGAAAATTAACTCTCAAATTTACAAGTATTCTAAATGGAGTTTTATTTCTCATCTTCTTTATCCAGTTTTACTAAACAGCATAAGAAAGCCAGGCTATTTAGTAAGAGGAAAGGAAGAGCTATTGCAAACAAAAGAGATTATCTATGGTGGATACTTGCATATAACCTCGAATGGGCAGTCAAGGGCAGGTATGGCAGACAAAATTATGGATTTGTTGTGGATAAATTGAGGGATATTCCGTGAAGAAGAGAAAGTGCCAGTGCCAGCACCATCTCAGCAGGCTGGTCACCACCATCACCATTTTTGCCCCCAACATTCAAGAAGACTTTTCTCCACTCTACTCACAGAAGGGAATGCTGCTCATTTTAATAAAAATTAAGGTACAGTATTGATTCTTTATCAAAAAAAAGGAAAAAAGAACCATCTTCTTTTCTGATTAGAGCAGTGGTTCTCAACCTGTGGGTCCCCAGATGTTTTTGGACTTCAGCTCCCAGAAGCCCTGAGCATTGACCACAGTGGCTGGGGCTTCTGCGAGCTGAAGTCCACAAACATCTGGGGACCCACAGGTTGAGAACCACTGGATTAGAGTGTCAAAAGGCAAGAGCTTAGTCCATCCATCTACTCTCTTGTCGCTGCTTTGAGGTGACACACCAAAGAGCTGCCATCACCACCACCATCTTCCTACCCAGGCATTCAAAAAGGCCAGGACCAGCTACACAGCAGAAAGAGTAGAGGGAGTCAGTGCTTCTTTTAGGTTCTTCTGGGACAAACTAAGCTCAGTTCTGGGCACCTCAATTCAAGAAGGATGTCAACAAGCTGGAACGTGTCCAGAGGAGGGCAACCAAAATGGTGAAGAGTCTGGAAGCCATGCCCTAGGAAGAACGTCTTAGGAAGCTGGGTATGTTTAGTCTGCAGAAGAGAAGGTTAAGAGGGGACATGATAGCCATGTTTAAATATTTGAAGGGATGTCATGTTGAGGAGGGAGCGGGCTTGTTCTCTACTGCTCCAGAGACTAGGACAAGGAGCAATGGATTCAAGCCGCAGGAAAGGAGATTCCACTTGAACCTCAGGAAGAACTTCCTGATGGTCAGAGCTGTCCGGCAGTGGAATATGCTGCCTTGGAGTGTGGTTGAGTCTCCTTCTTTGGAGGTTTTTAAGAAGAGGCTGGATGGCCATCTATTGGGAATGCTTTGATGGGTGTTCCTGCATAGCAGGGGGTTCCAACTCTATGATTCTATGATTCTTGCCTTTGGCCACTCTACTCAGACAAGGGGATGGTTATTTTGATAAAAGTTAAGGTATAGCACTTACACTGACTCACTGATATGTCAACCCAGGTTTTTGAGGTCAATCTTTTGACTAAAACTTCTAGATCTATATATGAGTATATACAGTAACTCAAGGAGTGATTATGACAAGAAGGCCATTAACAACACATTTACAGTATAATCTTTTAGGCTAGATGCTATATTTTGTGTATATTCTGTAAAATGCAAGGTCCTGATGTCCTTATATTGGAAGAAAGAACGAACAATAAAAGTGCTCTTTGACTCCTGTCTTTGGTGAGTTAACCATATTAATCATAGTGAGTCATATATGATGCAATTGCCTGATGGTGAGAATAATGGTGACCAGTTAAAGTCTTACGTGATTGGATGAGTAGTGACCTCTCACCAATGGCCAGTATAATCTCAGCTGCAGTTGGATGGTGGATGACCTTGAACAGACTATTAGAAGTCCTGTCTAATAGGCTGAAGACAAAAGATCAGTAAAACTTGTCACTAATTGGCTAATAAGAGACAGACCAGTTAAATTAATCTAGATAGGTGATGTGTAGATAAGAAGGAACACAAGATACTAATAGGCTGATGCTTGACTAAATAGGGCAAGTAGTCTCTGGACTACTTCCACTGTTACATTTATAGCTGCTCCATAAAAGCTACCTACCTACTGCACTTCTCCTGGCTGACTACCATACTAAGTAATGTTGGGTATATTGAGGCTATAAATACTGCAGTGTGATACTGCAAAGTTATATAATGCCTGCTATAATAAATGTGATAAAAGATGTTTGAGGGGAACCAACGGTTTGAGCACTGGACCGCAACTTTGGAGACCAAGGTTCAAATCTCCGTTCAGCTGAGGAAACCCACTAGGTAACCTTGGACAAGTCACATTTTCTCAGCCTCTGAGGAAGAGAAAGGCAAACCCCCATTGAACAACTCTTGACAAGAAAACCCTGTGATATGTTTGTCTTAGGATCACCATAAGTTGGAAACCATTTGAATGCAACCAACGCACAAAGAAGAAGAAAAAATTAGAAGAAGAAGTGGATACATCTATGAAGGGTATCTTTCAGTGTCTCTTCTGGCACCTTAGTTGGCATTTAAGGTAGGGTGGGCAACTTTGCGAAGTCCAGGGGGTGTTTCCATATACGCTTAGAAGACTTTGAAAATCTCCAGTTCTTTGGCAAGTTGTCTCTTACCCAGTGGACCACTCAGAGCAAAGAATTGAAGAAAAAGAAAACTTTGGAAAATGCCACAAGACAAGACAATGAAACTACATGGGCAAGGACTTTCCACTACTCCAGAATTCAATAGGCTCCTTGCCAAAGACTTTGGTCATTTCTTCCCTACACTGTTACAGAGCTATTATTCCACTTTCAACATCCTGTGGAATTCTGGGGTTTGTAGTTTACTGAGGCCAAAGAGCTCCCTGGCCGAGAATTCTAAATGCCCCTCCCTAAACTGAAAACCCCAGGATGACATAGAATGTTGAAAGTGGAATAATAGCACAACAGTATAGTGCTGAAATGGCCTTTATAAAGGTCAATTCATTTTTAAGGTATGTTACAATATTATAACGCACAGTGTTCTAATAGTGTTTGTGGTCTGTTCTTGATACAATTAAACTGTTCAGATTAGCTCAAGATACAACTTTTTTTTTTCATTTCGTTGATATTTGCAGTATATTTGGCCAATTAAATATTCATCAAACACACTCTTCATATTTAAAGACAACAGAATTAGTGCTGCACCTTCATAAAATACAACATGTACCAACCATACATGAATATTTACTCATTACGGTTTAAATTCAAAGTACTAGCAGTTATTTCTCCTTGCCTAGTCAAATGATCTATGCAACGCTCTTAAATATTTATACTTCCCGACACTTAACTCAAAATAACATTCACTGTTTACTCTAAGAAGATAGATGGTCTTATGTGACAGGACATGCACAACTAAACTACAGGTGGCTACGGATAGGGATATGGGTTCCCTTGCATATAAAATGCCACTCTCTGCTAGATCAATAAACTTTCCAATTGGGATACCTATCCAGGTGTGTTTTTGCACCTGCCTGAGCTACACAGTGTTTGAAGACACTAATTTTAGATACTGTGCACTCACAAATCCTAAAGTTCTGTGATGCCAGTAAAATACCACATTTTGACAACTCGTGGTTATCTAACCTCTGTATATACCATTAAGAATCAGGTATTATAGCATGCCCCTAAAATCACTTTTTTCAAACAGACTGTTTAAATGGGAAATGGGAGATATCATTTTTTTAATATTTGAATGTTAGTTAATTAGTTATTCTTTATTTGCTCATCTACCTTACTAAGAAATAGGAGTGCAAGTGTGATAGTACTGCTCAGAAGCCCACTCCAGAGTGGCAGCACTCCTCATTTTTCTGTCAGGGCACATCACCATCTTTAGATCAAAGGTCAGCAGATGCCTTTTATTCTCCAGCATCTGCAGTTCAAAAATAAGTTAAGATGCTCAGTACTAGAATTTATTTCATTTTTTTCGCTGCTCTATCTAAATGGGCCTGTTATGCCACTTACTAAACCGAGACTATAATGATCATACTGTGCCACACAAATGGTCCATCTTTCCAGTACCACTCTCCAACTGTGGCTGGTAATGAATACTTCAGAGACTAAGACCATACAATTAGGAAGAAATTCAAGTCTTTTTACACACTCTTGGAAGTGATTTAGGGACATTCAGCATTAATCTGGTACAACATCATCTCTCCTGTTCTTCCACAACAACTCCGCTGTTCCGTTAATCTTGCCTAATAGTCATCGATAGGCTGTTCCTTACTTAATGTTTGACCTTTCTTTCCACATTTTGATTTAAAGGATGGACAGAATCTGTCTGTACAGTTTTACAGGTAAAAATGCCTCCATAAAACCCATATTTCCAGGGGGAAAGGAGACTCCCCATATAAAATCTTTAAAGAATTGCCTCATAAAACATTAAGTCGCTTTAAAGTAAAAGGGCAGAGGACTTTTAAACACATGTTAATATAGTCGTTTAATTTTTATAGGCTATCTCATTCCCCAAAGACTTGGAAAGATACAACCCTGAGCAATGCAAAAGAAAGGAAAGGTGGTTTTGCCCATTAAAATCCTCTCATCTTAAAACATTCAGGAACAGGGAGAACATTTCAAGCAGGCAGACAAGGGTTAATCTGCACGGTTGGTACAACTTTCACTAATAAATCTATGCCACATAATAACTTCCACACCTTAACAATATAGCAGATCTCCATACAGCTGTTTCAGCTTTTAGCAGTTGTAATGTCTCTCACTCAGCCTCGGGGAATCTTAGGCCATTTCCGCACTACACTTACAGTGCTATTATTCCACTTTCAACATCCTATGGAATCCTGGGGGTTGTAGTTTAGGGAGGGGCATTTAGAATTCCGAGCCAGAAAAGTCTTTGGCCTCAGTAAACTACAGACCCAGAATTCCACAGGATGTTGTAAGTGGAATAATAGTGTAGTTATTCCACTGTTAGTGCACTCACAAATCCTGCACTGTTAGTGGAATAACAGTGTAGTGCAGATATGGCCTTAGAAATGTATATACATTGCATTCTCCCACTCAAGAACTGAGCAGCTTCAGAAAGAAACAAGTATCAGTCATTAAAATTGGTTCAAATGAATCTGGGATGCTGTACTGAGATCTGAGATCCTCAAGGAAAGGCTTTCTCTCCATCCACCGTCCATCTGGTGAGGATGCAGAAAACAACTTTCTTGGTGGCTACTCCCAAGCTACAGAACCCTTCTTATGGGTGGCTGGGTTGGCCCCCTCTTGGTTATTTTTTTTCCCCTCCAGCAGTGAAAGACTTTTATTTTTACCCAAGCCTTGGAATGTTAACTGTCTGTGCAGGAAGTCTTTTAAATGGGGTATGTTGTGTTGTATTCACATAATTATAGTGGCCCCTCCATTACCATGACTTCTGGACAGATACACGAATGTGAGGTCACACAAAGCATTGCCTTTCATTATAGTCAATGGACGCAACAAGGGCATGTGCAGAGTGCGCACATCTCCCCCATTCACTATAATAGGACACAGCACCATTTTATTTTATTTCTTTCATTTTACATGGGGTTTTCTGGTACAGAACCCTAGTATATAAAGGAGGGCACACTGTATTATTCTATTTTAATGGCCTTTTAAAAACTATTTTAAGCTAATGTTTATAATCTGTTTAATTCTTTTTTAACATTTGCATTACAAATAGTCTTAACTGTATCTTGCTTTAACTCAACTGCCTTGGACTCCATGCTAGGAGAAAGACAGTACACACACTTAATTATTTTATTAATTAGCTAAAATACTGATGGGCCTATCAACAGAATCTACCATATATGGAATCAGAGCAGACTCAGTTTCTGCGGTTGCAGAGGCCAATTCCCTCCCTCCCTTAGATTCTTCCATGAGACAGTGTGCTGCCATTGATGTGTATCAGTGAGATTTTGCAATGCACATCAACAAGAAGGAGCAAATCCACTAAGCCAGTAAAACAAAGTGCTCAGGGAACCAGAAACTTAATATTTTAAAAAATAGAATCACCCTTCCTGGACGCTTTGGGAAGTGTGATTCTTTTTCTCAAATATACCACCTGCTTCCTAGGTACCTTTGTTCTATTGATTTGTTAGTGGTTTGTTTTTTCCACCACACTGCCAAAATTCAGCAGCAGTGGTGGGGGCTCTGAGGCCACAAAAAGGGATTTCATGTGGCTGATGGACCACAAGCTGCCCACCCCAATATATTTAAAAATTCTTTGACGTTCTCATTCTCAAAGAGAAAGTGTGTCCCAAAATTTATAGATTACAAGAATTTTTTTCCACGTATTCTCAATTATTTTTCAAATTTCAAGACTCTCCTGTGAAAATTTTATTTGTTCCAAAACTTTCGTTTTGCATAAATATAATGTGCACAAATATTTTGCACAAATATAACATTGGGGAAGGAGCAATTTTTTTTGCAGAAAGATCCCAAAGTGAAATAAAATAAAATAAAATAAAATAAAATAAAATAAAATAAAATAAAATAAAATATAATATAAAATAAGCAGAAACTCTCATAATCTTGCCCAGGGGTAAGAAAAATGTTGTAACTTGGAATCTTTGAACACTTTTTAAATATTGAAAACATTTTCACATGCAAGCATAAAATATGTAAAGATTAAAAATTCAGGCAGAAAGTTCTGTCCTAGTCTTCACTCTGATACACTTGCTCAATTCAATAATGAAATGTTAAAATTTAATATAAAACAGAGAGTCCTGAAATACATCCTGGATCCCACTACCAAGAGAAATACACTGAATAGGAAGAGGTAATGCAAGTCTTCTGCAGCATGATCTGCATCCATGAATTTGCCATAGCCAAGCAGCTCTGGACATAGTAAGTGTCCTACATCCTACATGCCTACATCCATACACAATTATGTATCCCACTTTGAACTTCTCATAAAAAAGGATATAATTATTATTATTATTATTTATTTCTATCCCGCCTCTCCACATGGATCGAGGCGGCGAACAACATTAAATACATTAATACATTAAAAACATTAAAAAACATACCCAATCCTCCCCACCCACCAATCCACCTAAAACCAACCCCCTAAAACACACAACAATCAATCAATCAACTACAATCAACAACAATTGATGGGAGGCGATGGAAATGCTAGTCTTGGAAGGCCTGTCAGAAGAGATAAGTCTTGACTGCTCTTTTAAAGCAGTCAAGACAGACTAGTAATAAATTTAATAAACACCATGCCTTTCTATCTTCTAATATAGTTGTCCTTTGTTTTAATTGAGCTGACTCAGAAATGTCAATGTGATTGAAACAACAGAACACTAAACATGGAGCACCTTTTGCTTCACAAATCCTAGCCTATGTTTTTCCTTCTTTGCATTCCAAATAGAAGTTATCCGTGAAAAGACATGATTCAAGCATAAACAAAATAGAGTTCTTCTATATTGATAACAAGCTCCCTCCAGCCAAGATTTCTGCCCAAGCACTCACAGATCAAAGGGAACCAAAAAAGGTGGGATGGAAAGTCTTATTTGGCTTCAGTTTCCAAGCATCATTTTAGTGCCATCTGCCTCAATAAAACAGACCATTTTTTAAAATCATTTAAAGGCATATTTAATTCCAAGCTAAATTTAAAAGTTTGAACTTTGTTCTAAATCCAAAGCGTGCTAAGTTATTTATTTATTTTTACTCAAAGCAACATGTTGAAAGGTTTTGTAGCTTCAGAGCCTGGAAATATAGTCGCAACCATTTCAATGCATCAAAAACTGTAATATACCAAAATAATGAATATATTAAAAATACATTATAAATGCCTATGAACTGCATAAATGGCTGCTACATTCCATGTACTATTTTCTGTTACAGAGATGCTGAAAATATTGGATCCAGGATTAAACGGAAAAAAACTAGGCCACTCCAAAGGAACCTTGGGAACTATTTGCTCTTTCAGGTAATGAGAAGCTCCTGCAAAGAACCAAACTCTGAGCAGTCTGTGGAAGTTGCCCACTAAAGCTAAAACATATCATTCAGGAGTGGGGAACTTTTCAGCGGATGGCAATGATTTCACTCCCAGATATCCCTGCAAGCTACATGATGTGGAGGCAGTGGTCATTCTTCTAATGGGGGAGAGGGTCATGAACTATGACAAAATCAAGTCCCTGCTGGAAGCATCAGCAGAACTTCTTCATCCAAAACCTTCATCAGGGATCACAGAAGGAAGGCTGAGAAGGAGCGAAGTGAAGAAGAAAGGCAGGACACGCAGGAAGCGCTTCAAAAGCTGATTAAAGTTCAGTTTCAAGACTCATTTGGCTCTTCAAGCATTGGCTGAGTGTGGATAGTTTCCCACTTTGCTTCTCTCCCTGGAATAAACTATAGCACAACCACAACATTGACTGCACTATAATCATGTTGCAGATTTTCCTTCAGTATCTGAAAAGAATTCTGTTACCTGATCACTGACTTCCAGACTTGTCAAAAGTTTTGATCACATCAACCTGATCAGACCATGGGCTTCCCTGTTTACGTTTGTAGATCTCCAGCACTTCCCACTAATCTCCATCTGTAACGACCCTTCAGGACCACTAGGCTATAGATATGAGGGATCTGAGCAACGTGAGAGACCTGATTGACCCTGACACCAACATGGCTTCCATTAGCCAAAGGGATGTGAAAGGGTGGAAAAGTGAAGACTTCTGGAAGAAAAAGAAGAGAGGGCACCATGTGGTATAATCATGCAGCTAACTGCCCTGGGGCACAGTGAGGGAAGGAATCCCAGGAAAGGGATATAAGGAAATCAGGAACTGTCTAGCCAGATACGTTAGGTTTTCAGTTCTTTTGAAAGAGATTGGAGGGTTGAGAAAGGCTGGAGAATAACATGGAGGGTTTTTTTTGTTGTTTTTTAAATGCCTGAGCCTAATGAGTTTGGTTCTTCCTCTTGTAAGAAGAGGAGGGGTACACAGAAAGCTTTAAGCTAGTCGGGTTTGCTTACCTCTTAGTATGCTATTTTTCTAACAACAACAACAACAGTAAGCAATAATAATAAAGAGTTTTCACTTATAGAAGGCCTGCCTTCTTCCTTAAGGGACAGTGGGAAGCTCTGGTCAGACATCTCCATGACAAGGTTTACCAGGAGATCATTTTTTTTTCCTCCTAGCAAACATAAGGAACAGGGAGAGGATGTTGAGCCCTTACATCCTCAGAAACACAGGAAAGGAAAGGGAGACTGGATCTCCAAGGAAAGGCTTGGTGGCAGCGCTACCACTTCCACTGCATTGGGAAGAAGCAAGCAAGTCTGGGCAGAACCCAGCCAGCTACTAGCCTCCCTTTTCACCACACCATCCTTTTAAAAAAATGAGATAACATTCCTTATCAAACTAGTTTTTTATGTGTTGTTAAATATACAAATAAATATACAATAATTTTACAAAATGAGAAATGCTCTAGCTTATGCAAACAAAATCCACTACACAGCAAATGTTTGCTAAATATAATTATGCTAAGGTGATTTTTAAAAAAACAAAACTAAAAGCCACATTCAAGTCAGGCATGTGCAAAGGAGCATACAGTTCTGATGCACTCAATATACCCGACAACAGTAACTCAAGTTCAACAAGCCAAGAATGTTTCAGAATGCTGAGGAACTGAACCAGCCCACTGACTGACTGGCGAGGGAAGTAATGATTTATAACGTGTCTGAATCAACCCCAATAAGTGACAGTCTTGACTAGAACTCTGGAATAAAAGGTCACAGTATCTGAAGATTAAGCTGCGTTTCAAGTACCTGCAATGTACAGGGTGCCTTCCATAAACAAGTGGATATTTCTGAAGATGCTGCAACTTTAGTCACATTAGCCAAGAGAAGAACTTTGTCAGAACAAGTGGTACACATAAAAATGTATAAACAAGCTGCTCACATACACTTTTTACAAGACGTTTCTAAAGGTCCACCAAAATAAGGACACTTTCTATAAAACTTATTTCTTGAGAACATCTCTTCACCCCCACCCTCTGGGCTTGTTTAAACCTTGTTTAAAACAAAACTAGAACAGACACAGCTTCTTGGAGAAGAAACCATTAGTGTCCAGACATTCAAAACCATCTGAAGTTACAGCTAATTCATCTTACAAAAAAAATTTCAAGAATCTGAAAAGCCTGTAAGAACTTTCTTGCAAGAGGAATTTAGCTCTCCATTTCAACAGCTTATATAGCTACAGGAACAGAACAATCTGGGAAATGATTAATGTGACTTGGGAATGTGAGAGTTTTAAACACTCAAGAATGATGGGCTTGCCAGATGGAGGGCAAAGGACCAAATAAAAGTAAAAAGATACCTACAGATTTCAGCAATAACCTAAAATGAACTAACTCCAAGAACTTCACCAGCTGACCTGAGCTGTAAAACTCTTTTTCACAAAATTTAGCAATATAAGAATTTCAGATTTAGACCATGGAGGAAAGTTTGAAAATGTATCCTTTGACCGCTGATCTGTCTGGATGTATTTGTCTCTGCTTGGTTCCCCTAGACTATGTATACATATATATGTTCAATGGTGGTATTTTTGAGAATTTTGATTTAGGAAATTTCTGTTAGAACTTCAGTAGTTTCAGATGGTTATTATGCTCTTGCTGGTGAGAGAAACTATGTTTGGTTCCTGCCAGGACTATAATTTCATAATTTATGTAAAGCAAAGTCTCCCCCTCAAAAAGAAAAGGTTTATATGTGGCTCTTCAAATACTGTTGTACTGCAACTCCCACTAGGTATATCTAGCATAGTCAGTGGGAAAGGATCATGCAAGCTACAGCCCAACACAGTCCCCATTCTTGCCTATGGCAGGCAAAGATAGAATCATGACTTAGATTATTTCCGCACTAGACTGTTATACTGCTATTATTCCACTTCAACATCCTATGAAATCCTGGGGTTTGCAGTTTAGGAAGGGGCCTTCCTAAACTGCAAATTCTAAGATTCCATAGGATGTTGGAAGTGCAATAATAGCACTATAACAATCTAGTGCGGAAATGGTTTTACAGTGGGACTCCATGTCTCACACTTCTTATACCACCTCTAGCATTTCTAAGGTCCTGGGACCCCCTCAGCCCCCTTGTCTCTGTTACGTGGGTATCGCTTTCATTTTTGCAAAAATTGCACTTTTTTTTTCAGATCCAAATTAAAGCTGCAGTTCCAAGCATGCTAACTAAAAAGCATGTCCCATACTGTAGTGAGTTTTACCTTGAGCCTAAATGTGAGTTCCTATTTATCCTGGATGCAACAAATATTAATGGAAATTTCCATAAGCAAATATATCTATATATTTGGTTACTGATATCTACAGATAAGTTGGCATCTGCCTTAAAGTCGACTCTGACTCAAGCTGAGAACCAATATTAAGTGAACTTCCCTTATGAAACTATATCTACATATTTAATTACCTATATCTACAGATAAGGTGGTGTGTGCCTTCAAGTTGACTCTGACTTATGGGGACCTTACTATAGGGTTTTCCTGACAAGTTTGATTCAGAGGAAGTTTTCCCACTGCTTAGAACAACACTCAAACAGCACACCATGCTAGCTTGTATTATGCGCTTGATCCTTCCCAAGCATTATTACTTCAAAAGTGCAACAGTCTTAATCCAGTCAAATACACTTTTTCTCAGTTTCTATAAGCATTTGATCTACTGCACAGTACATCGATATTTACAGCAGTTTTCCAACATGGCACATGGCAGAAGATTTGCTCAGTCACACTGAGCTATTTCTAATATAAGTCTACCTCATTTTTTTTTAACAGAAGCCTATTTTCACCTGAGAAGAATACTATTTTAGTTTTGGTTTGTCATTCCAAGGAACAGTTGTGCTATTGATACCCTGTGTTAAACAAGCATCACTGTAACTTCCTGTTACTTGTTGGTTTTACGCATTTTCTTCAGTGTTCAGATAGTTACCCAGGTTGACTAGTATGGGACAGCTGTGATATGACATTATTTGTCAGACAGGATTCTGACACTGGTTCCATCAGAAAGCTGTTTCTGGTTTGAGATGGCATTTTCTGCATCTCTTGTTACAGGATATTGGTCTTGTTGCAATCTTTAAACATCTTCAGACTCAGAAGATTTCTTTGCTTTCTTATAACTTCTGACCAGCTTCTCTTTTGTAGGGTTTGTACTTTTCCATGGAAAACTAGTGTGAACAAATGACTGGGAAACAGCAAACAATGCACCAATGCAAGCCTGCAATCTGCCGAGAGCGGGCTTTAGGCTGGCGAGCTTCAGCGGTTGGTCGAGACCCACGATCAACCAAAAGCCGCCATTTTGGACACCAGAGCAGAGCAGATCGACGACTACGTACTGCTCCAGAGCAACCTGGACTGGAGCAGGGAGCCAGAAAATCCGGTAAGTAGCGGCACAGGGCGATTCCCTCGCCCCATGCGGAAATGGCCAATCTTTCCCTTGCATTTGAAGTAGGACACAATCAGAGCTTAGATAAAGCAACACTCACTGCCACAGATAAGAGACAGCATCATATAAGGCTGTGGTGGACAACTGCTATCAGTTGAGGTCAACACTGGGCCACCTCCCCTTCATTTTTAATTTTTTTTTCCTTCTAAAATCTACCACATCTGGGATTGGGTTGGCAATGTCCTTATCTTCCTATTTCAGCCTGATTTAGGTGCAGTAGAGGCCTTTTTTAAATCAAAAAGTAAACCAGAAGTCAAATTCCAGTTTATTTCCACATTAAAAAAAAAAGCCTCTTCTGGACATAAAACAATCCAGAGGGGGCTTGAAAATGGCTTTATGGATGTACAGACACTAACGTTATCTGTTTTTCTCCAAACTGAAAGATAAAAACCACAGTTTGACTGACGTATTCTAGGCACTGGAAAGTACCTTTCTCAAACTACAGGGAGGGGGGAGGGAGGGAGAGAGAAGCCCTTCTCGCAGGATGATGCTCTCATGTGTCACCCTGTTGCAACCTAAGCAGTGCCTCTGCCAGGATGGGAGTGTGTCCCCAGCACTCCTCTCTGCATGCAACCAGATGCCTATGAAAGGGAGCATAAGGGACACGCCCCTTCCTTCTGCACTGCAGCCGGCCTTCTTCCCATGCTGCAGAAGGGAAGGAAGCATGTGATCACACTTCTGGCCCTTCTGCGTGGCCGGCTGCAATGGAAGGCTCACGCGATTGGGGGTCGCTGACAGAATTTCTCTGTCAATGATAAACCCCACAATTGTGCCCACAGGTGATGCAAGAAGGGCAGGATTGCAATGACATCATGCGGAAGCATCATCACAGTCCTGCTCCTCTCACATCTCCATGCCAGGAGGATGCCATCCTACAGAAAGGACCAGAGAGAGAGAGAGACACAGAGACAGAGAGAGAAACAGAGACAGAGACAGAAAGACAGAAATTTAGAACAGCAGAAAACAATGTACCAGCTGAAAATTGAGTGCAGCTTGGGTTGTACAGCTTGTCTCTGCAGTTGCAGTGTGGGACCATCTCCCGGCTTTACAGATTGCATGTCCATGCTTTAATTTGGATAGCTGCATTATAGACCATATTTCAGAGGAAAGGCATAGCAAAACCATTTGTGAGTCTTCCTTGCTTAAGAAAATGCTATGGAATTCATGGGGTGGCCGTAAGTCAACAATCAACTTGAAGGTGCACGCGCGCACGCACACACATACAAACACACACACACACTAAAGCAGGGCTTTCCAAACAGTGTGTCGCAACACATTAGTATGTCGCCTGAAGTGTGTGTGGAGTGCTGTTATTTTCTCACTTAGTTACTTGCACTGCAGTTAAATTACCCCTAAAATGGATAAGTTTCTGATTAAGAAACAAAAAGCTGGCAAAGATGATATTTCCAATGAACAAAATATAGCAGCTGTAGAGGAAACTGCTCAAGAATCAAGTGCTAAACAGTCTGTATTAGTACATAAGTCAGTAATCTCTGGTTTGCTAGTAAAACTGAATTAGTGTGTCATGAAATGATGCATGTCTAAAAAGTGTGTCACCAACATGAAAAGTTTGGAATGCTCTGCTCTAAAGGCACCACAGCCCACTTGATCTTGGAAGATAAGTACTTGGATGGGAGATCACCATTGAATACCAGAAGCTGTAGGCTATATTTCACAGGAAGAAATTGGCTAACCCTCCAGAATATTCCTTGCCTATCAATGGAGTCACTGTAAGTTGATAGGTGACTTGAAGATGCAGACAATAGATGATTGATTGATTGATTGATTGATTGATTGATTGACAGACAGACAGAAAGAATATTGGAAATGGTCTCCAGGGTTGTGTCTCCTCTCTCCAGCCAAAAGAAAACAAAAGCAAGTAGTGCTGGCTATGGGATCTCATATGATGGCAATGAATGGTGTATGTAACAGTTTCATATGTACATACATGCACCTACACAAAATACCTTTTGCAGTCTCATACCCCATACATTATCCCACCCTTTCTGAAAGCAGTCCATCTTTTCCTTATCTCTTCTTTTTCTTCTATAAAAGAGGAAATGCTTCCAGATCAGTATCTAATGAGAGTTCCCAAATATATTTGCCATCGACTTTTTGAAAAACATGTACATTGCTATTCATTTCCAGTCACTCTATTCTATAACTTCTGAGGCTCGTTATAAAAGCTTGTGCAGTTGCCAAGTAACAAGACATCACTCTGAATCTTGAAAACAGCATTCCAAACAGAGGGATGCAAGATCTGCATGAGGGCCTACTTTTGCCAATTAAAAGTTGATCTGAAGTCAAGCTTTCAATTCAGATTTAAAGAATCAAGCCTTCCTCCAGTTGCTAGTCCTGGTAGCTTTAATCAAGCATCCAGCACATGAAGCACAGTGGGGAAATCTGTGCAGAAAGACTTCTTGTGCATCAGAAATCTTTGACATAAAGTAACAAGAGATACCTGGAAGGTTCACAATCCCATCTGATCTTGGAAGTAAACAGGGTCAGGCCTGGTTTGTACTTGGATGGGTAACCACCAAAGACTCTCTTGAGTGATAATCTATATATCAGAGGAAGGTAATGGCAAACCATCTCTGAGTATTCCTTGAAAATCCTCTATGATATTAGTGGAGTTGCCATACTGGGTTGCCGGCAACTTGAAGGCACACATACACACAAAGAAAGTAACAAGCATTTACATTCTTTGACAAAAATCATGATTCACAGTAACATGCCAGTAATGTGATGGATAGGTTTTGTCATGGTTGCAACCAAAACACATTCCAAAATCTACATTAAAGAATTATGCTTATTAGACCAACTCAATGATTATAAAAATCTGCAAGTTTCCAAGATCTCCAGTGCTTTCTATCAGGTAATTTTTCTTAAAAAAGTAGGAGAGACAGAAGAGGAGAAGCTTAATTTGGTGTTGAAAGCATGGTTTCTCCATGATCAGGCCCTTAAGATGAAAGGAGAGAGATCTACAGATATTCATATCCCCTCAAGGTGGTCCCTAGAAGTGTCCCAGGGACTACTGGGAGGAAGAAAGCAAAAAATGTTTGATCCTTCATTTTAGAAAGTATAAAATCAAGCTGTTACTCAGAGCTGTCTCCATTCTTAGCAACAGATGGATTTTCAAAAATGAGGGATCAAAGATTCTCCTTTTCTTCTTTTCAGCAGGGTCAAATGTCCTCTTCATCAAAATGGGTGGTGTAAATTTCTTTACTGGAGGTTAGAGGAACAAAATAATTGTCACAGATCAAAGGAATATGCCATATTTGGAAATCATAACTGAGGTCTCAACAAAGTGAAAATGTTCTAAGAGTGAGTGAGGGACATATGAAGTTTATGTTCTTCTCCAACTGTGGCACCTAGATTAGACCAGTAGCAAATCCCAAAGCATAAATGTCCCATGGTCTACATCTGCAGGTTCCAACCAGTCTATCATATGGACCAACCCATAAATTATGCCTGTTAGCATGTTCAAGGTTTTTTGTTTGCTTTGCTGCTGTTGTCAGGCAAAGCCCTAAACACCTGAGGACTGATGCACCCAGACTGCCCTTCCCAAAGTATTCCTGTGTGATCTTCAACAGATGTTTTATCAGTTGTCCCACAACCAATGGAATGAATCACATAACATTGTGAAGGCAGGTCTTCTACTGGTGAAACCTACTATTGAATACTCTGTTTTATATGGTCTAAAAGACAGAGATTGTATTCAGCGTTAAACACCATACACAGCTCTTCCCCACCTCCTCTGTTTTGGTAATATTGTTGAAGTGTTATTTTTGCATTGTTTCATACTGTTGTTATATTGTACTAGATGAGCATTTTACTGTAAACTGCTTAGAGTGGTTTATACTGCTACAGATATGTATACTGCATCAACTAATATATCAAAAATGTAAATAAAATAGACTTGTCCTATTCCTACTCCAGCCTAGGTTTTGTAGGGAGCTACTTTGTTATCCTAAGCAGTTGACTTCAAAGTTGCATCCTTCAATTCATTGGCAACCACTGACAGAGATAACTGCAGCTCAGAAGCCATACACAAGTGTTCTACTTATGCTGTAATTGAAGATGCACAACAAAGGCCCTTTTTGCACAGCATTTTCCATGAGAAAGAGGGACTAGAGCATTGTGTGACTCTGAGGAGCGATCTGCATGACGCACTCACAATCACATGATGCTCCAGGGGCTGGCAGGCACCGATCGCGCACCTTTTCATTTTCAGCTTGAAGCCGAAAATGGTGCGTGATTGTGCATTGCTCCCCGGGCCCATGCGCATTTACCTGGTGTGTGGGGCCTCCGGAGCTGTGCCAGTTGCACTTCCTGCCCCAGTGCAGCCTGGGAAACTCCCAGGCTGCGCTGTGGAAGGAAGAGGAGGGGCTCTCATGCGAACAGGTAGCTCGTGCAGAGCCAAAGGACCCCGGACATGAGAGCCTCTCACCAGAGGCTGCTCACGCGATCTCCGCACCCCTGCGGCAGAAAAAGGTAAGGTGCAGAAAGGTCTAAAGATGAGAATACTGCCCCTTTGTAACATGTAGTAGGGTCAACAGGTAGCATTAGTCAAGTGAATATGGTTGTTAGAGGGGGAAAAACAAAAGTTGATATGAGTTTTACTTCAACACGGTGTCCAGGTTCTCTGTTAATTCCACACAAGTATGTCTCTGCTAACTCTGCATGGTGTCAGTAGAGACTAACTGGAAATCTACAGGCAACAGAGAATCTGAGAAATCACCAGAGGACACACACTGGGAAGCTCAGTGTTTGGATGTCCAGTGCCTGTGGAGGCCCACAGTCATCCCAATCATAGCTACAGTAAGCAATCAAAGATAATGCCTGGAGCTGAGAAAGCCCAGCCTGTTGGGAACTACAGGTGAGTTCAACCTAGCTTAAATTCTTTAAACTACTATACTGCCATCCCTCATTAGCTTCCACACACTGAGGGCCAATTTCTCTGTCAGGGAGCCTTTTTGTATCTATACAGGCTTTCTGCTTAATGCAGAGCTACATAAACAGGATCTCCTCTGCAGAAGTTCAACCTGAAAACAAGGCGGATGAAGACATTGACAAAACACTTGTCCTTATTCTCCTTCCTTGTCCTTAGTTATACTCTTAATAAGAATACCTGAATAGGGCTAAAGAAGGTTCTCTTTCCACACCATTAAGTCCTCATTTAAGAAGTGCATTGCATTTGGTGGCACAGAATGGTCTAGAATTGCTTATTACCCATAGTGAGGGGTGAAATCACATAGCAACTGTCAAGTGAACAGGAGCTAGCTGATCGTACTATCCAGCAGCTATAATTAGACACATTTCTTTGTGGTAGAAGCCATTCTGAAATAACTTAATCCTTAACATTCTTCCTGGATTCAAAGCGGAGACAATCACCTGTAGTTCTACCCCTGGGAAAAGAAAACGTTATGTTTTACTGGTAAAATGATTTCAGGATTGAAATATTTTTCTGCTAAATGAAATTACCCCCAAAGGGGGGGGCTGATGAAAACATAATGTTGTTACATTTCTAAAGCTGCAATCCTATGAATGGTTATACCTGAAAATAAGACTCACTGACATCTATGATCTGACAACAGTGATACATGCCTTAATTATGTCATGTTTGGATTAGTGTAATATGCTCTGTGTGGGGCCAGCTTTGAAGAATGTTTGGAAACATCAGCTGATCCAAAGAGCTGCATCCAGATTGTTAACCTAGGCTTATTATAGGAAGTATGCCGCTCCCAAAACAGCTCATCTGTTTCCAGGAATAATTCAACACGCTGATTATGACCTATAAAGCCATATGTGCCTTGTGTCCAAGCCATCTGAAGGACTGTTATCTTCTCATATGAGCCTACCTGAGCCCTGCAATTTTGAGGACAGGCCTTCCTCTCAGTCCTGGCACTCCGAAAATCACCTCTTGGGAAAAGCAGGAGAGGGCCTTTTCTGTGGGTCTCTCCAGGCTCTAGAACTGCCTTCCTAGAGAGGTTAGAGTGGCTCTCTGCTTGCTGCTCTTCCATCACCA
This sequence comes from Iguana delicatissima, assembly GCA_948472985.1. NCBI lineage: Eukaryota > Metazoa > Chordata > Lepidosauria > Squamata > Iguanidae > Iguana > Iguana delicatissima. The sequence continues at coordinate 77,782 of CAOKZL010003569.1, forward strand.
GCCAAAAATTTCTTTTAGTCCAAGAAATTTGACTGCCAAGTCTTGTACTGTGTTTATTCTTACCCAGTATTTGACTTTCAATTCTATAGCTTGTTTGACTACATTGTAACTATTTTTGTATGTGTTTATCTACTTGTATTTTTATTTGAACTTCTTTTAATTCCTGTAAGCTTAACTTGAGTTCCACAACTTACCTGCATCCAGCGCAGTCACGCAGGGATCACATGAGCAGCCTCTTCCATAAGGCTCTCGCATCCTTGCTGCTTCTGCTCTGCAGGAGGTGCTGGCCAGCCGGCAGGCAGCATAAGGGCTCCACTTCTTCCTTCCGCAGTGCAGCCGGCTGCACTGGGGGAGGAAGCGTGAGGGCCACAGCTCCGGAGGCTCCACATGTATGGTAAGTGCGTGTGGGGCCCTGGAGCGATGTGCGATCACACACCATTTTCAGCTAAAAGCCAAAAATGATATACTGCATGATCATCGGTCCCTGCTGGCCCCGGCAGCATCACGTGATTGCAAGGATGTAGTCTGAAATGCTCTTCGCAATCGCATGACACTTCAGAGGCCCTTACACATGACAAATACCATGCGAAAAGGGCCTAGGATATAAGCAAGGGTTTTATTCCCTGTTCAGCCATGGAAACCCACTGGGTGATCTCAGCCTCCAGAAAGCCCCATGAGAAGTTTGCGTTAGGGTCACCATAAGTTGGAAATGACAGAGGTACACAACAACAGTCCTGAAGAGGACTAGCTGTAATTTAGGAGATTTAAGAATTTAGGAAACTTGCTGGTGTTCCACTTTTCCTAGGATTACATAGCAATGATGACAAATGGCAGACCAAATTTGTGAGCTGTTTTCCCAACGACTATCTTTTCTGCTAGCACTGCAGTAGCCACAGCCTTTTCCCATACAATATCATCCCTGACTACTCAGAGGCAAGCCACACTGAATTCAAACAGGTAAGTGTTTAGAGAACTGCAATCTTAAGAAAACACCTCCCAATTCACCTGTTAAGTTTGTGCTATTGTTTTCCTTTCTGAAGATAGAGATCTGGAACACAGTATTAAACATCTAGACATTAACCACATCTCCAACAACTGCTCTTTAACTACTGCTAATCTGTGAAGTAGTACATTCCCAATTGGGGAGACTAATTAGGGTGCAAAACGCTATACAATCCCCTTGCAGCTTGATGAAGGAGACATCTTGCAAGGTGATCCAGAAGGCAGTGTTGATGCCATTAATCATTTATCCTGTTAAGGAGAATACAAAAAGCCCTTCCATTCAAAGTAATCATTTCTAAGACAACTTTTTATCCTTCCCTCTCTAACAGCAGATAATTAAAAATCAGAATGAATGACCATGTCATTGTTTCTTCAGCTTATTTGACCAAACATAATCATCATGTTTAGAGAAAAGTAGCATGGTGCTTTCCACAGCGGGTGTCTCATTATAGCAATTCTAACCCAGAAAGACATTTAGCTGAGAAAGAAAGTACAGCAGTACTAAATTGATTTCAGGGATCAAACAGGTGAACAGCTGCCAGTCTGATTCCATATTGCTTTCTGCCAAGCGACCAGGCTAAGGATCAAATCAACAGATTTCAAAGCTAAACTCAAGGGGTTTTATAGCCCAGGCTAAAGATACACATGTTCTTGATAGTGCCTTCAGTTGTAGCGCCAATACTCTATAGAAGAGGTACATCAGGAGTGGAAATGCATGCAACAATCCAAGATTACCCTATGCTCTTTCTCTCTCCCTGGACTAACCCATCATATGCTTGCTCTCTCTGCTCATGTGAAATCAGGCAGAAGGCTACATAATATGTCTAAGAAAAACTTTAAGAAAATGACTATTCCTTGTTCTGCTATGATGTTATTGTTATTGTTCTGTTATTATTGTTGTTGTTGTGTGCCTTCAAGTCATTTCCAACTTACGGTGACCCTAAGGCAAATCTATCATGGACTCAGTGTGCATGGCACTCCCAAGGTCACTCACTTAGTTTCCACAGCCAAGCAGAGAATCAAACCCTGGTCTCCAGGGTCAAGTCCAACAGTCAAGCCATTACACCACGTTGGCTCTCTAATGATATACATAGACTCTAGTATCCTTTACATCCATATAGATTCCAGTATCTTTGGGAGCCAGTATATCAGGAGGGGGCAACACTTGGTCTTCCACATGTTGAATTATAGCTCCCCTCAACTCTAAACAAGACTGCCAATGGTAAGGGACAAGCTGAATTGTGGTTTACCACCACCTGGTGGGTCACATAGTCCTCATTCCTGCTATACAAGTTAATTTATTAGACAATACTCTGATTGGAGTTATCCTGGATATCCCCTCATCTCCTCTGATGATCTGGCTGCCTTTTTGCAGGAAGGAGAAGGGAAATAATTGGGGAGGAGAAACTTGGGGAGGGTGAATCACGACGGCTGTTAGAGAAACTTTTCATGCAGGTTGAGATTGCTTCCTTGGAGGATCTTGAACAAGCAGAGTTGTGGAATGGGCTTCATGGCTTTTCCCACGAGCGAGGAGATGGCAGGAACTGGGCAGCAGACGAAGTGAAAAGTGCTGGATTGCATTTGCTGTTGCTGGCGTCTTTCCTATGAATCTGTGTTTCCCTCCTCTGAGAATCAGGTTTATTTTCTAAGGTCTGCAGGATGTAAGGTTGAGGTGGGTATCTTTTGGGAAGATGGGAGACAGGTGGGAGGAGGAGAAGTGGAGGTGAGGAGTTGGAGTAGCCTCTGGTACAGCCAGCGGCAGCTTGTGAAATCAGCTTCATTTTCCAGATTCAATATTTGCAATTTTTTTACTTTCACGGGGGCCCTGCGTCCTTAACTCTTGCAAATGTGAAGGGCTGACTGTATACAGTTGTCCCCATAAGTGCCTGTTTTCAACATTTGGATACTGACCACAGCTTTTGTTTTCATCCACCCAGGCCTTGATCTGGAACTGCTACTGTATCTTCCCCTAGCATGAAGTGCTTGCAATAGCTCATTCTCTGCAGCAATATAAAATCATTGTGTGAATCTTTTCTTTTCTTTTCTTCTTTTTTTTAACTTTATTGAAATTATTGACAATATGACCTGGTGACATAACATAACAATCTCTTAACAGAACAAACAAGAAATGCACCAGGCCTTACATATCATTTTTCAAAGGAAAAGGAAAAAAGGGGAAAAAATAGTACACAACAGAACAAGGGTTTCTTTTATCCTTGCCTCCAAGATGATGAGATAACCTGCCCTTTTTGACAAGGGTTTCTGAGAAACATACGTACAACCTGGGCAAGAACACAAAATTAAAATATCTGCTGCTTTGTTGTGTGGGTTTTTAAAAATGAGAAACATTAGAGGGGTTGTTTGTATCTTTTCAGCAACCCGCCAGACTTTTTGTACACACACATTTGGCATCACAAACAGAAAAAGCAAAAGAGCTGCTCCACTAGAATCTACAAGAAGAAGCAGAGACATGTCTCAAGAATCTCGAAGATGATTTAAAAAAAAAAAAGATAAAACATCTCACACATTTTGACCTTTGGATATTCTAAGGTAGTGCCTCTCAAGCACCGTGATGTGCAGGACTGGCACTTTTTTTTGCTCACCAACCTCCACTGACAGTAACATTTGCGTTCATTTACTACAATTGTTTCTTTCTTTCCTAGAAACTTGTCACAGACTGGCAGCCAATGGCTTAAGGACTGGCACTGGTTCAGGGACCGTCACTTAGAGTAGCATTGTTTCAATGCCTTCTTCAGGGCTATATTCTTTGTGTAGCTACTGAAGAAGGCCTTACAGCATGGATAGGCAACTGCATGCTGGCCAGAGGCCAATTTGCCACTCAGATCCCAGACTGTGAGCTGCACCCCCTTCCCATACACACATAGTCCAAACACCTCTGTTTTCTTCTGCACTCTTTTTCAAAATAGCAACAAGAAGTGACAAGGCTTCCTGTTGCCATTTTGATAGGGACTGAAATGAAAACAGTGGTATTTGGGATAGCATAAGACTCTGGGATGATAGTGGGATAATTTTTACACACTCTCAAGCATTTGGGGTCTTTCTAGTTTGGGGAGGAACTGCCTGATAATCACACTGAAATTTGTAAACAAAAAATACGTGTGGAGGGGCTCAGGGTATTAGGGGGGTTCAGGAGCCACAAAAATGGGATTTAGGGCCTCCAAGCAACACTTTGCCCACCCCTGGCTTAGGTCAAAATATGCCAAGCTTCTTAGCTAATATTGTCTTCCAGAAACCTAAAACTGACAGAAAGATACTATAGTTTTGTACAGAGACCTCTTCATAATTTACAGAAAGCTAGATAGGAAAAAAAAAGTTTCTTGTCTCATCCTTGTGCCGGAATGAAATCTCTCACAGAAGGTCTCACAGAACATGAGGCAGCCTCTCTCACTGAGAATCAGAAACTTTGCAAATCTTCTTCACATCCCTGCTCTCTGCTTCTTTTCTCCAAATGATCTGTGCATGCTAGGTAGTGAAGAATTTCATTAACTCTGTGGCTTCATTCTTCTTGTATTCAAATAAAAGGGAATGACAGAGCATACAAGGCAGTGCATGCACACCTTAGATTTATCTTAGAAGAGAACATCTGAAATATTACCACATTAGTAATATATCTAAATGATCAGCCTGTGGAGGGACAGCAGTCATCTCATTTGCTCACAAAGCACTCGTATCACACACTTTCCATTAATTAAGCATTGAGAACAGCCTAGGACTGGAGCTGAGTTACAGAGCCATACGAGCAGCTATACCTTTTTAATGATTCATACCGGTACTTTTTTAAGAAAAAAATCACATCCAATAGCAGAGATACACACATGTCTGTAATTGAGCTGGGGGCATAATTTCAGGTAAGAATTAGCAAGGGTATTTCATCCTTGCCCTGTCTACCATTTCTCCCCTGAAATAATTACCTTGGGACTTCTCTGCCTAGCTACTCATTTTCAGTCCTGGCAATGCTGACGTAAGAGGTATTGGTGCCTTACACAAGAGAAAAGAGACTAGTTCTCCACCTTCATCCATTCTACTTATAACTGTACATGAAACTGTATTTTTCCCCTCAGGCACCACTGTACCTGAAGACAGGAGGACAATTTTGGTGGGCTCAGGCTAGATAGCATGGCAGATGTATTCCTTTGTCTTCCCAGCACCTTGCCACCGCACTTTGACCCAGGGTTGCCTGAGTGAACACTTGGAGAAAGCTCTTGTCCCTTTAAAGGCTGCGTAGAAGAAAGAATTTCAGTAAAGGAAAGTGAGGTGGATTAAGGCACAGGGCTCTGAATTAGACAAGGTGGTTTTGTACTTTGACAATGTTAGAATGAACTTAAACAATTAAGCCTACGTATTTGATTGATATATTGTCATTAATATAAGCATTTTGATATTGTTAAAGGGTCGGTGGGGATTGAATAGGACCTAAGTATAGAAATGGGAAACAAGACATTTTTAACAGAATGGAACCCAGGTCAAGAAGATGAATGACTGTTGCAGTAATAACAGCTCAGACTGCCAGATATACATTAATAGTACTTTAGAAATTTTAAGAGTTTATGTTGTAAATGATGGAGGACTTAAAAAGTATTAGAGAAGATATCAGAAGATCTAAAAGAGGCAAGAAAAGAAATCAGAACAGATTGAAATCAGACGATTAGTGGAAAGCAGAATGGCCAACTGAAATGGGTGATAGCTGGGAACTGTCAAGTGAAAATGACTGCATTCTGATTGTGGAAATGACAGTGGGATAACAGCAACATAACATGGTGGGAGAGGGAAGTGCATGATCAAATAATTGAGATAAATATTGTATTGTGATACATAAATGTAATAAGTGGAATGAATTTCGAGAAATGAAGACTAGATCAGAGTGGAAGATCAGAAAAATTTCATGTAAAATTACAGGTCAGAGAATGTTCTTTTTTTAATTTGTGAAACTTAATAAAATTATATTTAAAAAAAAGAAGAAAGAATTTCAGCAGTTCATGCTTGCTACATGGCTGCTTGACAAGCAACATCTTTTGAAATTTCCTCTGCTACATAAGCACTATAGGGATAGGAGCTATCTCCGTTTTTCACTCTGACAGCCCTACTTTGACCTCAGGTGTGCTGTGTCTCGTGACAGGGCCTCACAGGGAAAACAACCCTGAAATTGTAGCAGTAAATTAATGGGAAATGGAAGGGCTAAACACTTCACATAAGTTTCGCTTAAATAATACTCCATTAGCCTAATGGAACAAATATGGGTTCAGGAAATTCATATTAGATAGGTAACATATAGCTGTGCCCTAATACTATTCTCTAGAAAAATCTCTCCCTTATCCCCATATCTCAAAATTGCGCACATTTATTATTAATTTGACCTTATAGGTCAAGGTGTGTGTTTGAAGAAAAAAAATTAAGAAAACTTAGCTGTTGAGAGAATAAGATGGCGAGGGCTGGGAGGGCAGAAAAGGGAAGGGGGCATAACTTAGGCACCACAGCACAGATAAGGAGCGTATATCACAAAACAGTAGTAAAGAGTATACGAATGCCAAGTAAATAAGAATACAGAGTAAACAAGACAAAGCAGAGGACAGAATGTGGATTATAAGGCAGAGTATCAGCAGCAGAACAATGACATTGGATGTTAGGGCATTAGTCCTTTTGATTTTCCTTTGTTTAGTTCTTAGAACATTATTAGAATTACTTTAAAACCATAGGTTACAAAAGTTATTCATGCAGACTACCAAGCCCAGAATCCCCAAGCTAGTGTGATTACTGAGGGATTCTGGGAGTCCAGAAAAGGAATTTTCCAAGCTCTGATTAAAACCTATGTGCCAAAGTTGTTTATTGCTTAATTTTATATTAATGTTTTAAAAGGGTATAAAAAGTTACTACAAAAAGGGACTAAAAGAAGTGTAAAACACTGGGGCGTAACAAATAACTGAACATAATGTAAACCAGAGGTGAGTAAAGTGTGACCCACAGGCCTTATGCAGCCCCAGGGCTGTTTTGTGCCCCCCGGGGTCAAAACATTGTTTGCTTCAGCAAATGGAGGGCATTTCCACCACATTTAGACACTCCCTGGAGTCTCCAGAAGTTAAAAAAAAGATCTTATTTGAAGAAATTTTTAAAAAATGCCCCCCAAATGTCCACTGGGTATATAGGGGGAATTTCCTTCACATTTTGCAGAGCCCCTGGGCTAAGTTAGGACAAGGCGATACCCTTTTTGATACCAAGCATAGTGGAACAGCTTCCATACTTCTTATAAGTATTTGGGGGTAAGTGTGTGTGTGTGTGTGTGTGCGCGCGCGCATGCTAGCAGGAGCAAGTTGTCCCTCCAGGGTCTTCTGAAGAAAACAAATGAACACTTTCAAAAAAAAAAACAGTATTCAACAGTTCAACTAGAGCCTTTTCCGCACGGGGCGAGGGAATCGCCCCGTACCAGTACTCACTAGACCTGTGTGCTCCATGTGTGGGTCCAGGCTGGTCCGGAGCAGTGCGTGGCTGCGCTCCACACTGCTCCGGGGACGAAAATGGCGGCTTCCGGTTGGTGGAGGCTCTCCACCAACTGGTGAAGCTCGCCAGCCTAAAGCCCGCCCCCGGCAGATCTGCGGAGCCTGCAAATCTGCACCGGAGCGCGGCCACGGAGTGGCGCGCTCCGTGCTTTTGAAAGACTTGTTTCAAGCGGTCTTTCAAAAGCACGCCGAACAACCACTTTGGCTCGTTCTGGAGCGGGCTGAGGTCCAGAACTACACAAAGCAGTCCGGACTGCTCCCAGGTGTAGACGTCCTCTCTGGAGGACGCTCTGCACCATTTTAAAAACTCCGTGAGGAAAAGGCCTAGGATAACTTCAAACAAGAAAACTTTCAGGTTGACTCCTGTTGGTTTGTCCCCCACTAGAGTAGGCACATTAAATTAATTTTTGAACAGTGAGTCAACTCATGGGTAAATCCCACTGATTAAATGGGGTGAGGAGGGTGACCAAAATGATGAAGGGTCTGAAAGCCTACGAGGAGAGTCTTAGGGAGTTGGGTATGTTTAGTCTGCAGAAGAAACGGTTAAGAGGAGACATGTTAGCCATGTTTAAATATTTGAAAGGATGTCATATCAAAGAGGGAACAGGCTTGTTTTCCATTGCCCCAGAAACTAGGACAAGGAGCAATGGATTCAAACTACAGGAAAACAGATTCCACTTGAACCTCAAGAAGAACTTCCTGACAATCAGAGTTGTCAGGCAGTGGAATATGCTGCCTGGGAGTGTGGTGGAGTCTCTTTCTTTGGAGATTTTTAAACAGAGACAGGATGGCCATCTGTTGGAAGTGCTTTGATGTGTGTCCTGCATGGCAGGGGGTGGGACTGGATGGCCCTGGGGTCTCTTCCAACTCTACGATTCTATGATTCTCGTCAAGATTTGCAACAGGCTTTACACCTCAGGCTTTTTTACAATTGTAAGAACATATTAACTTTCCAAGAAGAAAATTTGAGGGGCTATATAGAAGGGGTTTTCCCCTAAATAGTGGGGAAAAATAAAACCATACATGCAAACACCAGTATATGTGTGTTCACACCACCACCATTCAAAGTCTATCTTTCGTCCTATAAATTGTCAACATATGCACTCGACTGAATTGTTCTAATATTGTGAACTGCCTTGGGAGCCATTCTGAAGCTCAAAGTAGGAAAAATAATTTAGAGGAAAAAATGCTGTACAATTTCTCAGAAACAGGCCCCATTACAGGAGGACAGCTGAGAGAAATTCATTTTAACAAAAACTAGTGTGGTGTCCACAATTAACTTGTGCATGCCAACCATTTCACACACAATATATTTGAGATAAAATGTGTAAAACGTAAAATATGAATCTGACATACATGTCTACAAGAGCTAACTCTTACAGGGAGGCTTGAGAGAAACCTTTTATTGGCTACAAGTCCTGGTTCATATCTGCCTAAAGTGTGAAATGGCTCTATTACAGCGCTGCCCTTACGGCCAGTTATTCACATATAGGGGATTTTACTTTTTTATGATTTGCAGTCCCATCACTAAATCATTTATTATTTGGAAATTATTCCCTTACTGGCTATATTTCTGACATTAAGCTATTACTCTCAGAGGAACTATTCTGTTTTTACATTACAAGTTGAGCAGGAAACGATAGACGAACATAGCTCTGTATTTTAAAAAAATGAACAGACATCACATCCATTCTAATTCTGAGATAAATCTCTTCCCATTAGGAACAAAAGTGGTTGTTTGTTGCCCAAAATGCACACTTGGCAGCTCTCCAGGTGGGGTAACACCTCTCTAGAAGTTTCCACTTGTGATCCTTAAGACACACAGCTCTTGCCAAGCAACATAAAGCTTTATACAGCGACCACCAGAGAGTACTTCCAGCCTCTTGAATGCACAGCATTTCTCTCACAGTGCTTTCTCTACAAAAAGAAATTATTCCTAGTATTATTCTGTTACTTCAGAGAAAAAGATTCTGGGGAGGGAGGAGAGCAAGCACTCTAGTTTGACAAAAGAACCAACAATATTTGACAATGCAGCAAGAGCTCCTGGCCATAATCAGGAAAGGAGCAAGGATGCTTAAACCCCTTGATGTGAAAAGGTTTTAAGGGCACCTGACTCTTGTGCTGGATTTCATTCCCCAAGTCTGGTCCTTTCTCACAGGCATGGAAACTCAGGTCTGTATGTGCAGCTTCCACAACACCCACCTAAGGCCACTCCACCTAGGCTCATGTAGTGGCCTCTCTACATGGGTACATATGGAGGAGTCTGTGCAACAGCTAACATCACAGCATGCGTAGTGCTCTAGAGACAAGGTAGCAAGCTGGTGTGGACACACTCATGTACAGAATCTTTCTCTCCAGGACCAACAAGGCCATTTAATTGCCAATCACAGTCTTCCTAAATTGATCCCATACATTTATATCACACCCAACACTACTCTTATTTGTTCTGTTTTTTGCTTGCTCTGGATTAAATTGCTTTTCTCCTTTTTAAGTTCAAAAATAATGGAATTGGGGGCATACAGAACTTTTCATTTTTCCAAACCAAAGAGCCCTGGTGGCAGAGTGGTTAAATGCCGGTACTGCAGCCACAATGTTGTGAGTTCGATCCTGCAGGGCTCCTGGTTGACTCAATCTTCCATCCTTCCATAACTTGGTAAAATGAGTACCCAGCTTGTTGGGGGCAACTAGCTGAAAGCATTATAAACTGCTTAGGGAGTGCTTTGCACTGATAAGCGGTACAGAAATGTAACCACTATTGCTAACTGCTAAACCTGCTTCCTCAATACTTTTCTTTTTTTTAGAAACGTGTTGCAAATCACTCCAGGGCTAGATCTACTAGGGGGTGAGGTGGGGACATGACTGTTTGCTTGTAAGACAAATACTGCCAGCCTTTGCTTTGTCCTATGCGGTAATGCAATTCTTCCCAACCTGTTGGATTACATCACCTCCAGTCAATCTGGCCAGTGCTCATGCTGACTAAGGATGACAGGACTAGTTCTGCACATACGGAGGGCACCAAGTTGAGGGAAGTTGTAGTGAAGATTCTCATGCAAAGTCTCTCTTAACATCAGCAACATTTTACTCTTCTACATGGTTTTTTCCACAAAAAAACATTTATTTATTGCTACCAGTAGCCAACTTCATCTTCTTAGCATTAATTGTCATGTTTGAATATATTTCTTTAAACATTCTTTAATATTTGGGCTAAATAGTTCAAAAGTGTCTGAATAGTTTTTAAAGATTGTCCTGGTTTCTGACTTGCAAGCTATTCTCTGCCAAGCTCCATGGTAAAGCATCTCTACTCTCTGCATTCAGAGAATAGGTGCTTCAAAGAACTTGGAAAACAGAGCTTGAAAAAGTTCCTTTTGGGGACTACAACTTGCAGAATCTACCACCCAAAATGGCCAGATTTTTGGAGTTGTCATCCAAAACAAGGAGCTTTTCTGAGCTCAAATTCTAAGATGCAATATAATTTACCCATTATCTAGACTGAACCCTCTGTCTCTGAAGAATAATTCAGGTGTCTTTCACAAGAAAGGGTATCCAATGGAAAGATGGGCTGCGGCACTTTCCCCACCACATAAACATTCACTGCTTCTATATTGGTCACATCTGTTGGTACATAATTGTGCTTGTTATAATTGGAATGGTCACTGGGTTGATGCAAATAACATTTGGTTCGATCTGATCTGATCACTCACCATGGGCAAATACTGAGCAGTCCCTTCTGTACTTTTCCATACTCATCTCCAGCCCCATCTTCATTAACCATGGTCTGGCACATGACCTGGTAACTGGCTTGCCAGTTTGTTCTACCATATTTCCTTTTAGCAGTATCTGGAAAAGGATAGTAACACTGAAATGCAACATTCCCCAACCCAACATGCTTCAGCTGTGATGGACTACAGCTCCCATCAACCCAGTAATGTTGGGAGTTACAGCCCAACATATCTGGAGGTCCTAATGTCAGGGAAGAGCATCTACAAATATAAAGCAACACAAGACTGCTATAACACTGACTTACTCATTTAAAAGTACTTTTGCTAATCAAGCCAGATGGCAACAACCTTGAAGGGCGCTTACGTGAAAATAATTACTCAAAAGATTTCATACCCTCATTCATGAAATAATCTCCCTGGTTGCCTAATTACGCTGTTGGTCTGGTGGATATAAACTGGGAAGGGAGTCTTATATTCTTTCTCAGACCATCTGCCCTTTCCAAAATCCTTTGACTACACGCAAAAACTATTTCCACTTTTTTTCCCTTTGCACTGTTCCTCCTACTGTACAACATTACCCAAGTCTTCTAGTATAGTTATAACACTCTAGTTTAAATCCTTCAGTAGTGTAATTTCTTGGTTTTTTAAAAAATGTAAGTGTTAGAATCTTCAGAAGAAAAATTAGGAAGGAAACTAATACCTGTAGTTATTGCTTTATTTATACATTCATTCAATTTATAGCCCTTCTTTCTCTCAACATACAGGATTTAGATGGATTGTTTAAAAAGCAACTTTAAAAACAATTAAAAATATTGAAGTAAAATGAAAACAAAACAAAAGCACAGTGGAATCCAGCATATGCCTAGATTAAAAGTCACTTGCACAGTAGGGATGGAAAGGATATTTGATTATTTTTAAAAAAAAGGTCAAAAAATGTATTTCACAACTGTCAGGAAACACCTACCAGAAGAATCCTCGATTGCAAGAATCTTCAGTCCAGAACTTATTATTCTGCACAAAATCAACACATGAAGTTTTTGCACAGAAAGCAGCATTTACTTCATCTAAAAATATAAAATGTTGTAATTTGGTCAAAAATGTCTTTTGTGTCAAAAAAAAATCACATGCAAACTTTATGCAGAATATGTCCTCAACTACAGAATTTTATGTGCGCGCGCACACACACATACACACACATTACCTTCTGTGAAAAAAAATGCTGCTACCTGAGCAGAAAATGCTGTTCGAAAACACGATGTACACAGAGCAAGTTCCAAAGTGTGAATAGTCTTTGAAAACTGCAGAGTCTTCCTGCACATTCTCACAGCAGGAAGAAGATTGATAAAGTTACTGATGGCTTTCTTTGAGAATGAAATTAGAAAAGAATTACATCCTGATTGCACCTAATGGCCAAGACACACTTGAAAAAGGCCCATGGCTTTGGGAGGTGGGGGACCAGGGAGAGAAACAGCATTGTCTCCCTTCTAAAGGGAATTCCCCACTAGGGCCATTTCCGCACTATGCCGTTATAGTGCTATTATTCCACTTTCAACACCTTATGGAATCCTAAGTTTTGTAGCTGATGGAGGGGAATTTAGAATTCTCAATCAGAGAGCTCTTCGGCCTCAGTAAACTACAAACCCCAGAATTCCACCAGGATGCTGAAAGTGGAATAATAGCAGTATAACAATGAAGAGTGGAAATGGCCTGGGAGAGGATCCCAGCAAAACCAAATCTTGTGCCTAGAAAGAGGAAGGGGACCATGGACAAGCCATCTTTGTGGGCAATAAGTCCAAGGACCTCCCTCAAAAATCTCAAAAGCCCAAACAAGCTCACAGGGGGCAGAATAAAGTCCTCTGAATAGTTTGGGCACAAGCTGTATAGCAACTTTATAGGTCATAACCATCACTTTGAATTGCTCATGGAAGCAGACTCATAATCAGTAAAGCTATTGTAAGAAGCAGGCGACATGCTCTCAGTAACCTGCACATTAAGCTTTCATCAACTTGTCGCTGCAACATTTTTTCTTTATATAATCTTTTATCAAAACAGCAAATATGAAACACAGTTTATAAAACAAAGTTTACAACCAATCTAATATCACTGCAAAATATTCACATCATGTATGCCAATGAATACCAGTTGCTGGAGGACAAATTTCAGAGGAAAGAACTGGCAAAATCACCTCTCAGTGTTCCTTGCCTAAGAAAACCCTATGAAATTCAGAGGATCGCTGTAGATCAACAGACAACTCGAAGACATACACACACACACACACACACACACACACACACACACAGTGTGTGCATGCATGTGTATACTCAGGCATCCAGAGTTAATTTCAACCAAATGCATTTTTCCATATACAGGACAGGACTTGCCTTCTTGAACCCATTGATTGATTAATATAATGAATAAAAGTGAACCAAATTTTTGGACAGTTAATCTGTGTCTCTTTCTCTCTTTGTCTCTATGTGTTAATATCACCAATAGGGCCAAGTCCTGAGAAGATAGATAGATAGATAGATAGATAGATAGATAGATAGATAGATAGATAGATAGATGATAGATTTATTTTCCATACTAGAGATGCAGCTCGGTATGTTTCCTGATTTCTAATGTTATGCTGTTAATTGTGTAGAGGCTAATAGTAGAAATGGCTCCTTATGCGATACTTCAGCATCAGCAAAATTATAATCAATAGTGCTCAGTCTGGGACACAATGAACCTGTTGGCCGGTAACACTGCGTATCTCTTGAAACACTTTCCTTCAAAATGTTGGGCCTAAACAACACACAGCAGTACAGGTACACCTCCATCAACAAAGAACAAGTGTTCCTGGGCATCACCTCTTGAAGCAAAGCTTTGGTACCAGTGGTAGAAATAACACATGGCAAGAATAGGGATAGATTCCTATATGACAAAAAAAATAAGAACAGTTCAACAGGTTTCAGCGTACTTTTTATTCAGAACTAACATGAGAAATTTAACGACCAGGTCAGGTAAGCCTTGGCATAAGTAAATAAAATTTTTATTTGATGTATTTTTATTTTACTTATATGAATTTTCTGGAGACTACTTGAAAGATTCTTTTAAAATGCATCCGAGGATTATTTATTTTCTTTCAACATAGAATCATAGAGTTGGAAGAGACCACAATGACCACTGAGTCCAACCCCCTTGCCATACAGAAACACACCATTAAAGCATTCCCAACAGATAGCCATCCACTCTCTGTTTCAAAACCTCCACAGAAAGAGACTCTGCCACACTCTGAAGCAGCATATTCCACTGTCAAACTGGTCTTATCATCAGGAAGTTCTTCCTGATGTTTAGATGGAATCTCTTTCCTGAAGTTTGAATCCATTGCTCCCTGTCCTCATCTCCGAAGCAGCAGAAAACAACTTTGCTCCATCTGCCATATGACATCCCTTTAAATATTTAAACACGGCTATCATGTTGCCTCTTAACATTCTCATCTCCAGGTTAAACATACTCAGTTCCCTAACAGCCTCCATTTCTGTTATAATTTTCATTTTGGTGGTGAATCTTACAGATCTATGCTTTTTCAACATGCTAGGGTTGCTGGTGGGGAAAGCTAATCTGGTGAGGCTTCCCATATTCTTTCTGTTTTCCTCTTCACACATGCTCAGTGATTCTACAGGCAGCTGTTTACCTTGCTGGTTATACATAAGCTCACATAATTACAGTAGCACCACCTAGAGTAGAATCCCATTCTTTGTCAGGTCAAACTTCATTGCACTGTTTACTGAAGACATGCAGCTGCAACCCGGTACCAAAAGTCTGTTTTTCTCCAGCTCCTCCTTCACCATTCCTCCAGAACAATGCCAATTAAAAAAAACAAAACCTTCCAGTCAGACAGAAGACAAGAACAGTGGGGGCTTGGCTGGGCTTGATTCCTGTAAAAAGGCTTTGTTAAAAAGGTGCTTCTCTGTCAGAAGCTCTGTTAACTGAGGAATGCCTGTATTCCAAATGGGATGTACCTAAACCACTAGTCACCACGGCCATATCAGAGCCTTCTAGGGGCAGCACAACTGGCACCCTAGTATCAGCTGTGCAAATATACTAAAGCTGGCAACCACCCAAGAACTGAATGACCAGGTGCAGGACTGAGGGTATTTCTGCCTTACACTGTTATAGTACTATTATTCCACTTTCAACATCCTGTGGAATTCTGGCATTTGTAGTTTACTGAGTCTTCAGCTGGAGTGTGATACCATTCAACACTGGTTGAATCCCTGTTACCTGACCTGCCTGCCAATTGACTAGGACCACCTCTGTCTTTTCTGGATTAAGCTTCAGTTTCTTCCCTCTTATCCAACCCATTACTGACATCACACCCTGGTTTTTAAAGCATCTTTCTCAGATTTAAATGAAAAAGGTGCATCTGCATACTGGTGTCACCAAGCCACCACACTCCAAATAATCATTTTCAGAGGTTTCATCGGTACTGGGCTATAGAATCTCTAAGGGGTTCATCTTGTCCCACATGCTATTTAAGAATGTGGGATAAGACAAATCCCTCAGGGACTTCACAAAGCAGTTGCATCAAACAGGAATGCCCCCAGCACCAGAAAGGATCAAGTACCCACAACGCCTTGTAGTCCCAAACCAGACAGATGGCCAGAAGAATCAAAAGACAGTGGAAAGTTCAGCAAAAAGCCCAATACTCAACACACACCATCAACCAAGGTGCCCAAAGCTGTCTGTGTCCCGTACTCAGGCCTGAAACAAATCAAGCTAAGGAACTGAAAGGGACTTAGAATAAGAGATCTCATCAAGGATCACCTGGCGGTCAACTACCATCAAATGGACATTGCCCAAGAATGGAATATTGGAGGCTGATCAGAAACTATCAAATACACTGGATTCCAGAGATGTTTTTTTCAGCACAGGTCTCACTGTCCTCTCTTCGTGGTATGCTGCAACTTTGTCCTGTTGTAAAGAAGCTTTCACCACTGCCCTTACTATTTGATCGGCTCCCATCTCAGACATTTTTTTGAGCCAAGAAGGACAAGAACACACACAGGAAGAGTCTCACCCTTCCAAGAATCCTACCTGTTCTAAGGCTGTACAAAAGGATAGAGATGCAGAGGGAACAATGGTACAGCAATTGTTCCCTGACAAGCAAACTGAGCACTGAAATCTCAGTGATCACAAGTAATGGTACACACAGACTTTAAATCATACAGAGAGATGGACCGATCACATAACGTGAGAGAGATACATCCAGGGGTGTGGCTGTCCCACTACCTCATCACAGACCATAAAGAGAGGATGGCCAGCAACTGCCATTTGCAGATCCTGTTCAATGACAGTGCCTAACATGTTAACACAGCACTTTTTTTCCCCTGAGGAAAAAGACAGAACTGACTTCCATGTACAGCAACCGTATATAACACAAACTCTCTAATAACAAAGCCACAGTAGGAAAGACACCATGATTACACCTGCAGCTTCTGAAACATTTGGAACTAATATTTGTTCCCTACATCGAAGGATATATCCATTTTATTAGAACTGTTTTTACACACACACTAATCCTCTCACCAACTCTCCTTAATCCCATTGGAGCCTTGAGAATCCTTAAGGGATAGGGAACATTCTATTCCATATAATGCTTCCATAACTTATCATACACAGCAAGATGGGCCATATTCCAAAATAAAAAAAATAAATGCCAATTGGTTCTCGAACCTCCCAAAAAAAAACTGCAAAAGAGAAGCCTAGGACCCCTGCCCTATGCCCATCTTCCTCCTCTAGACAGACACATAAGCAAAGTAACAAACAGACCACAACATCTAGAGAAATACTTTCAAGGTTCCAGAGAACAGAATCAGAGCTTGAAAAATTTACTATTTTGAATTACAAGGCTCAGACCCCTCCAGGTAGCATGGCTGAATCCACAGCCATTAAACATATCTGGGGAACCCTGGAACCTGCTATCAGAAAAAGTAATTTTTTCCTCAGAGCTTGGCAATGTAGCACTTGCTATGCATAAGGGTTGTGAATTAGACACAGAGAAAAACAGATCTTTCAAGATGATCTAAGGAAACCTATTAGAAAAAGAAATGCAGTTCCCAGCCTAGAGTTTGGGGAAGCAATTGCTACAAGACACAGTACTTGTTTGAATGTCCTTGCTGATCCAGAAGTAATGAAGTAGGAGGGAACATGACCCCAGGGCACAAGTCAACAACCTACCATAATACACACATATGGAGCGCAGCAGCCAGCATCTGTCTCATCCTTTCTGTGCAACACAGTGAAAGACAAACACTAAAATGGTGTGCCAAAAATACAAACTGAGGTTACAATCCTGCGCACAATGCAAGCCTCTTAAATCCTATCGACTTAATCACTCTATGAGCAGCACTAGTCTCTAATCTTAATTCACTTTGGATTTCTATTGAAAGGAGCACAGCTCCGCTTGGGCAGGCATGTTTGTTAAAGTGCGTAGCATTAAGACAGCCCTGTCCTGAAATTCAGAGTAGTGAAGACCTGCTCTGCCCCATATCTGAAACAAAATTTCTGAGATTTTTAACTGACCACTTCTTAACACGTCCATATCCAACACATGCGTCCCTGGGGCAGTCAGTACAGCACAGCATCAATTATAATGGAGACCTCCCCATTTCTGATCATTCAGCTATACTTTATTGATTCTAAGCGTCTCTGAAAGTTTTTACTCAAGGGTAGAGTAGGCATTTTCTAAATATATAATCAAAGAAGCAGCCTCACTCAGAGCCATGCAACCACACAAGAATTTGCTGGTTCTCCCACAATCAGTCCATTAAGATTGCAGCCCTATACACACTTTCTGTAGAAGTAGTTCCACTTCATTCTAAATGGCTTATACCTCAGCAGTTATGCACAGCATTATGCTGCAAGTCCCCCACTATCACACACACAATTGTGGCACTTTCTCCACACCACTCTCCACACCTCTTTGTTCAATTTTATATTCCCCATTTGGCAAATTTAGCCACTTTTTTCTTTGTCATCACTTAAGAGGTCACATTTAAAAACCCTGAAGGAAAATGTGGTTCAATTTCTTTGGATGAACTCTCGTTATACTGTTAGATGCTCTAGTTGTATTTTTAGTTTTGTGATGTTCTACTTTGCATTTATGGAGCTTAATGTTATATGTAAATGAACTTTTAAAAAAACAGATGGAGAAGAGCATTTTGGCATCCTCATTCATGATCTACCTTCCATTAAAAATCCTCAGCACACAAAGTCTTGCTGAGAAAGT
Source organism: Iguana delicatissima (assembly GCA_948472985.1). NCBI lineage: Eukaryota > Metazoa > Chordata > Lepidosauria > Squamata > Iguanidae > Iguana > Iguana delicatissima. Next base: position 96,288 of record CAOKZL010003569.1, read on the forward strand.
TGCAGACTAAGGGAACAGAAAATTCAGGGATAAGTACAACAGAAAAATATTTGGATGAGTAAACGCTGAGTTGAACAAAACACTACTTGATATTTTAAGAAGTGAGACTGAAGTCTATTTTTATAGCAGAAACACTGGCAGCCTGCTTAAAGTATACCTGCCTGGAGGTTTCTGAGATTTATTCAAATTCACTGAGTTTTCTTCCCAGAGAGAAGTTCTCAAATAAACTGAAATCACTATGGTACGACTGGCTTTTTCTGCTTTGTCAGTGATTTACTTAAAAGCTTTTTACCCAACCCAGTCCTATACATATTTATATAGGACCAAATCTCAGTAACTCCAGTTGAAAGTTTCTTCCAAGCAATTATCAGATGGGTAACCAGGATTCAAATAAAATTCACCATTACTTTGCGCCCATCACCATGTTCAAAAACCTGCAGAAGAGCAGCACTGGCTTTTTCCTAAGTGCTTTGATACTTAAATCCTTTGACATTAGAAGAATACTTACCAGCACAAGCACACACACACACATCCATTCACTGTCTATATATTTTTTTTTCTTTAATCACTGATTCTCTTCAGTTACTGCCACTGGAACACTCACCACTTTCTCTGAGCTTTAGTACAGTTCTCATCATAGACAATGTTGGAATGCTTCCCTCTCATCCTTCTCTTTTGAATAGAATCTCTCACACACTTCAGAAATTTACTTTCAAGAAATGTATTTCAGCATGTCACCTCTTTCAGCAAGTTTGATTGTAAGTAAGAACATTCTTTTTTAAAAAAAAGACTTATTTTACACAAAATGAAATTAAACTTCAATACTTCACATTGGAGGAAGATCCCATTATTTCATAAGCAGCACAAGCAATTCTGAATTCTTAAAGCATGTAAGCAACCCATTTTTATGCATGTTTACTCAGGAACAACCCTACTTAGTTCAGTGAGACTTACTCTCACATAAGTATTGATGGAATTGCAAGAGTTAAATTCCTTGGAAATAAAAATGACTTTTTGGTAGTAAATTTGATGATTGGAAAGTCAGCACACTTAGACTCATAGCTGTACAATCTCAAGCCAAAACTTTGAGTCCCAATCTAGTAAAAAATATGGAATAGAAATAAATATAGCAGTAGTAACCCTGCATATGTAGAAGTACAACTGAGTCAGCAAACCTCTATCCATTTGCCTAACTAAGCCTAACTCAGTTTAACAGAAAACTTACTTTCTATAGCCATGCATAGGACTTCCCTTGGAGTTAGACAGAACATGGGCTATACAAACATACCTAAGCCTACAGCCCTACAATGCAAACCTACTTAGAAGTAGGTCCCACTGAGTTCAATTGAGCTTATTACTTCCAAGTAAGTGTGAACTGGTTCCAATCCTATTCACGTTACCTGGGTGTAAAGTTTTACTGAGACCAACTCCATTGCCCATGGGTAGATATGCATAGGGCTATCTTACTAATCATGTCAACCTGAGACAAACTGTACACCACAAATTCTTTATGGGCATCTTTTTGTTTTGCTTTTAAAAAGTAGCCTTCATATAGTAAAATGAGAAAAGGGGTCAGTCAGCTTTTCTCAACTTGGTACATTGCGAGTTTTTTGAGTGACCACTCCTCCCACCTCCACATCCAAGGAGGTGAGAAGGGGAGTTGTAGTTTAACACATCTGAAGAACCCTTGATTGGGGATGCAATAGCTGATCATTCTTCATTGAAGTATACTTTTCTTCTTGGTATGATCTTGCTGAATTTATTAGAAAAAAACATGTCTGAAAATCGGAATACAAGGATGACCTGGTTGACCCCAAGAGTAATGGTTTTTCAATAGCCGACCAAACCAAAAGGTTAAGCAAGTAGGAAGAATAGTGAAATCTATTTACTCATTGAAAGACTGAACCAAAAAAGAGAAACCAAAAGGGAAATGCAGGATTAATGTGCAACAAATAACTCCGGGGGCAAGACTATGGATCCCTATATAAACAGACGCAACCCTCTTTACACAACATGTAGAATATGAAAAATATAAAACAAAAATGACAGCTCAATCAAAAGACTGTCATTGCCAGTTTAAAAAACAAACATTCAATCCACACAGTTTTCTCTTCCTAAGACTAATCTACCCTTCCAAAGAGAAAAATGAAATCCACATGGAAGATCAACATCCTTAGCAGTATTTCTTGATTTTACCAGGAAGCTACAAAGTCCCCCTCCCCTTTCCATGAAACAACCTTTAAAGCAGCTATTAGAGACACATACCAGGGAACACAAAAGGGAGGTCCCTGAAGATTCGCTGCCTTCTAGTTACCCAACAAACCTGTGCTATCCTTGACACTACATCTGAGACCTAAATTCATCATCTTGACATTCAGGTGCCACCTCAAACCAAGAAGGCACATGTGCCCCCGCGCGCACACACAGATCCACAGATATCTACACAGGGAGCCCCATAGACTGGGAGGTGGGAGTCACCATAAACATTGTATCAAGCACAGTTAAAATAGAACCTAGGAAAATATTGAGACACATATAAACTGCAGAGAGGCCAAGGGAGAGAGGAAAAAACTAGTTGGGATCCCGACAGGGATTATTTTATTATACACAGCAGCAAACCTGACTTCAGAAACCCCATGAAAGCGTCTAGCCCTCTAGCCCTCCCCCTACCAAAAGCATCTCTTCGGCAGATAGGAAACTCAAGCTGCCTGACTGTGGGAGGATCTCCGGGGAGGTGGGTTTAACCCTATTTGATAAGATGCTCTCTCTATTCAAAAAAGAATGATAGGCGGCTGATATCATTCCCAGACTCCGTGGGGGAAAAGCGTTAGAAAGCAAATCTTTAAAGCGGTGGAGAATCAGAGACAATAAAAATAGCACAGGGTGTGCGCGGTGGCTCCAGCACGCACGTGTCTGCTGATTCCTCCCCGAGATTTAAAAAACGCTTTCTATTTAGGACGGCAGCATCCTTGAAATCAAGACTAACCAGAGCATCGTGCTAAGGAGCCAGAACCACTGAACTAACCGGTTTAAGTCTAAAGGCACCTCATCGGCGAGTCAGTCCTAAGCATGTCCCACCGCGTCCAGCGCCATCCTTTAGCCAACGCGTTCCGGATCAAAGCGTTTTGGCAAAAATCGCGCAATCCGATCCTACCCACGCTCACTCGGAAAGAAAGTAGCGGTGGCTTCAATGGGGCTTCCTTCCCTTAAATTCATTCCGTTTCGGGATTGTTCGGCCGCAACGTCACTTCGGAAAGAAGTGTCCCTGAACTTCCGAGGAAGGGGACCTTGTGGATCGCGCCTATTTGTTTCGCACCCCCCCGCCAAAAAAAATTGCGAAGTGGCACGAGGGAACACTTTCCACGACAGAGCCGGGCTTGGGAAGCACGATCGAACTAGTAACGACCCGGAGCTCGCCCTGCAACGTTACTCTTGCTTTCAAGTAAGGGGAGAAGGCGAAGCCGCTTTCACGATCCTTTGCCGAAATACTAGAAAGCTCCGCCCGTCCACCCGCCGCAAACTTCTTTCTCGTGCCGGGAAACTGCGGGGCGGGGGGGGCGGGGGGAGGCTGGCGCGTTGACGGCTCAGCAATCGCAATGCAGATTAACAACCCCAGGCCATTTCCGCACTAGATTGTTGTAGCGTTATGATTCCACTTTCAACATCCTATGGAATCCTGGGGTTTGCAGGTTCGGGAGGGGCCGGCCGACCCTGCAAACCCCAGGATTCCATAGGATGTTGAAAGTGGAATCATAGCGTTACAACAGTCTAGTGAGGAAATGGCTCCAGAAAGGAGGAGTTAGAAAAAAGGAAAAGGGATTTGTCTGCAACCCTCCTGAAAGGCCAGCCGTTTCAGGCAACGGGGGAATTGTCCGTTTAGCGAGGCTTTCCCTCTTCCCCAAAACATCGCTTTCCGAAACCATATCTCCTCCAGCACCAACCCCGAGAGATATCCCCCCCAAACCAGTAAGATCTCGAAGAAAAGTCAGCAGCGCAGACAAACGCGACCCTCCCGGAGCCGCATGCAGGCTTAACCAAGGGCGCGATCCCAGACATGCCTCCTCGCAAGTCAGTGCCGCCGAGTCTGATGGGAGAGCTAGCTTACACAGGATTGCTTGCAGTTCGGGAGGTTCAAATGATCTGCCTCACCCTCCATCCCAGATCATCCCCGGATCCTAAAGACTGGCACAGGCGAGGCAAGATTCGGGGGTGGGGGGGGGAGCCAGGCGCTTACGCGGGCCGCCCGAAGAGTCCGCGCCCGCCGCCGGCTCCCAAGTTGGCACCCTGCGCAAAGAGGCGAGGCGCAGGCGGCGGCGGCGGCGGCGGCGGCGGTTGCCAGTGGCTGGTCGTCCCGCCGCCCGCCCGGGAGAAGGAGGGAGGAGGCACTTACCGGGCTCGCCTCGGTCTGGCCAAGTGGCGGCGGCGGCGGCGGCGGCGGGGCGGCGGCGAGGGCGGCGCACTTCCCCGGGCAGAGGGAGCTGGCGGCACGGCGGCAGCCCACCCCATAGCCCGGCACCTGTCTGTGCGCGACAGCCGCGGGGTGTTGAGCTTCGGCGGGGAAAGGGGCGCGAAGGCGCGCGGGCGAACGCGCCATCTGCTCTACGGCGCCGCGACGCGATTGGCTGCCGCCTCGGCAGCGCCGACCCGACCCACCCGGCTTACCTCCGCGGGAGCGAGAAGGGAGAGCGGCGCGGGGACAGGCCGAGGGGGCGCCCGGGGACCGCCGGGCGGGGAGAATCGCAGAGCGAGCGAGCGAGCCCGAGAGAGGATCCTCCCACTCCGCGCTGAGACAGCAGGACTGAGTCGGCGGAACCTGAGGGGGAGAAGCGCCCAAGCTCCCCGCTGAGCCGGATCGGGGTCCCCTCGGGGTGGGACTTGCGGAGGGGGGAGGGAGGCCGGGGCTCCGTTCAGCCCAAAGAGGAGGAGCCGGCGCAGCAGGAAGGGCTGGCTTGCCAGACAACTGGCGAAGGCAGTGTACACTAAACACCTCCTCTCCCCCCCCCCAAAAAAAGTTAAGGCTGGCCAGGGGCCTCCAGGTGTTGTTGAACTGCGGCTCCCACCATTCATCGCCCTTGGGTAAGGGTGCTGGGAGTTGCAATCCAACGTCATCGTCCCCAACTCCCCTGTATTTAAAGTTACCTCCAATAGTTGAGGAACTCGAGGAAACTCGGGACTAGTTCTCAAAAGAGCTTAGCATCGTGTTGCCAAAAGAGCGGAGGGCAAATTCGTGGCCAAAGGCAGCTTCTCTCCCTATCTGCTATGACGAAAGGATTTGGACCAGAGATAGTACAAACAAAGAGAGAGCAAAACGCTGGTCCTTTTGCGCCCCCACTCCCTGAAGGTAAGTAAGCGGGCAGAGAAGCAGCTGCATGTATGCAGGGTTGGGTGGGAATCACGCTGTCCTTCAGATGTTTTTGGACTACAGTTCTCATCACTCATCACAGTTCTCATCATTGGCTGTGCTGGCTGGAGCAGCTGAGAGTTGCAGTCCAACAACATCTGGACGACCACACAATTCCCATCAGTGTTGGCGTCTCTTCCAGTTTTCCCCCTACTCTGCTGCCTCTTCTGCCAGGTGAAGCAGCATCAGGGTCTGGCTGCTGGCGACCGAAGGCTCCCAGTCTTCTGCTACCCAGAGACAGACTGAGAGTCACCCAATAGCTCTAGGTGGTTCTTGGCCCCCTTTGGTGCACTGCACTGCTGCCTGAGTAGAGCATATATACGCAAAGGCAAAAGATCCCCTCTGATCTTGGAAGTTAAGCAGAATCAGCCCTGGTTAGTGCTTGGATGGGAGACCACCAACAGATACCAGGTGCTGTAGGCTATATTTCACAGGAAGGAACTGCCGAAATCACTTCTGAGTATTCCTTAACAAGCTCTATGAAATTCATGGGGTCCCCATAAGTTGACAGGCAATTTGAAGTTGTGCAGATGCATACACATGCCACTACATGAAGAGACAGTGGACAGGTAGAGGCTTCCCACTGGGAGATAACTGGTCACTCCTAGCAACAAAGACCTTGGAACTGTTTTCAAGGGTACTCAACACTGGCAGACAGTTTGTTATTAATTTTGCCTACTTGCAGGTATATTTTAAAACAAAAAAAATGAACACACAGAATGCATTGCATTAAAATAACTGCCAACAACAAATCAAAAAGCACTCTATCATCAAAACAGTGTCAAAATAATAAAGGAATGTTACAAAACTGAGAAAGAGAAACCACAACTGATATACCAAGCTAAGGCAAAATGTTCAAGATCCTAATTAAGTGAATGCAATGGTACCTACAAGGTCTTCTATCGTGTCACTCCCCTCTCCCGGATTTAACTACTTTAAGAGCAAAAGCTGTGGAGGTTATATTGAAAGACATAGCATCACACACATAATACTCCCAAAAGAAAATGCAGCAATATGTATCTATCAAGCATGAGGTGCAGAGAATCAGGCACAGGGCACAGTTGGAGGAGGACAAATTATTTCTCCCATCTATTATCATTGAAACATCCTTAAGTATGAAGACTCTTGCAAGCACAATGTGTACTTACAAGTTCCTCTCATGGATTCAATCTAGTTTACTCCCAAGTAAATGTGCATTGGATGGAGTGCAAGCAGCCACCTGCATTATTCCTAGGAGGACTCAACAACAATGCCTTAATAGTTCTTTGAGCTAGATCATTTAGTGAATATCTGACTGCTGATTACTGAAGGGGCTCAGCTCCATTTTGCTTCAACATTTAGGAAGGAGTGCTAAGCCTGCCAGCCAAAACTTTCAGGGGCTCTATGTTCTCTGCACTTCTCATTGTACCTCTTAAATGGCTTGGTGTAGCACTTTTCCATTTCCAAGCCACAAGATTCTTGCCTTCTAGGCCTGAGGTTTAGTTGTTTATATGCCTTCAAGTCACTTCTGACTTATGGTGACTCTAAGGTGGCCCTACCATAGGGTCTTCTTGGCAGAATTTGATCAGAGGTTTGCCCTTGCTTTCCCTCTGATGCTGAGAGAGTGTGACTTCCCAGGGTCACCCAGTAGTTTTTCCTTTCCTAGCAGAGATCCCAACCCTGATCTCCAGAGTTGTAGTCCAACACTCAAACCACGCTGGCTTTCCTAGGCCTGAGGACTGAACAGTAAAATGCCTTAAATGCGCAGCATGAAGTGGAGTCTTTCTTATTTTTACTTTGCTTTACTGTGTGATGCCCCAGTGTGGATTGGACCCAGAACTTGTGCACGGGAAGAACTGAAATATCTTCTCCCACACTCATTGTTGCTTGTTTTCCTAAATCCCTCCCTGGTGCAGTAAAAGGGTAACAAAAGATCTGCCATGCCAATGTCAGGAATGTTAAGAAAATGAGGGAACAGAGGAAGTTTAAATGATGGTCCTGATCTTGTTTGGAGCTCTACTTGCTTACATACATAAATCTTTTAAAGGAAGCTCAGCTGCATCCACTCATTTCACAAATATTGCAGTTTAGCCCTTGGGAGTTCTGCAGTTCCTGCACAGGACACAAAACAGGGCCCCTCCCATGCCACGGAGCCCACTAAGCAATTTGCTACATTTCTATCTCACTTTCCTTCCAAAGAGCTGAGGACGGCACACTTTATCTTGACAACACTCTGTTGAGGTTAATCAGTCAAGGAAAGGCCCTGTGCTTTGTCAGGAACTGTAACTGAACTTTCCAAGATCAAGAATCTCCCCCATTGCTTCACACTGGTTTCTGAGGGTTAGCTGTACCTCAGTAGCAGGAGGCCAGTGGTTGGCACCAGGGAATTCCATTTGAACTACTGATAGTTGCCCCACGGCACCAGCAGTTCCTGATTCCTGCTGATGTAGAGTAATAAGATAAAAGAGTTGAATGCCTACAGCACAAACAGCTCTGATGTAATCCAGCTGGGGTTTAGTCTGGATTTTAAAGGAGCTATCCAAAGTTCTGAATCATGTCTCCTAAAATGCATTCAGCATGTTGGATAATTTCCTTACAGTTCAGACTAAAAACCCAGAATGGATTCACTGGCCCACTGACTCTGGAGCCACCACTGCTCTGCACCCCATCTTGATTGCAGAGACAGACAAATGAAGTATTGGTATTATGAAGTTATACTATGGACTGTACCACAGAACACAGGCAAGACAGCATGTCACTTTTCACTCTTTTCTTTCCTACAGAAAAAAAAATCTTCTTGTGAATTCTAGATAAAAACCTATCATACAGTAGAAGAATGTTTAATCCTTTATACTCTGTTCTACTTTCTCTTCTGATGGAGGTCTTAATGTGGGAGAGAAAAACATGATCCTCAAACAGGAGTCTGAACAGCCACAGTCCATTCTGCCCCCAATTTCTTCTGCATAGATTGGGCCTTCTCTCTGATTAGCAACCCTGGTCTGGAATTAAGGGCTGAGCTTCTGAAGCAGAGGGCTATGGCCCATTTAGGGCTAGCTGAATTCTCTCCCTGTCCCTCTCTGTCAGATTTATTTATATTTGTGCAGTCAGCTATAGACCTGAGCAGTGCAGTGATAGACAAGCTAAAAGTGAAGAACCTGCAGCCCTTCACACTTTGCTGGATTACAGTTCCCCTTATCCCTTACTTTTGGCTATGTAGATTGGGGCTGACAGGAACTACAGTCCAAAAACATCTAGTGGGGGTCACAGGTTTTGGAGCCCTGAGGTAAATAGCTGTTATCCAATTGCTATAAATGCTCTTATAATTGTGATTTTTATCTATCTCTGAACTGCATAATATCCAGTTTTCTTTTGCTTATGACTTCTGGTCAGCACAGTGTAGAACTGCTACTGCTAATATTACTACCAGCCTTTCACAGGGGGCTCCTTTCCAGCAATTAGCAGGTGCTTCGGTTGCTTGCCAGAGATCTGCCTGACCAATTATATGCCCCTTCCGGGCCACAGACAGACTAGGAGCTTTAGTCAGGTACCATATTTCAGCAGCGCTGGAATATCTCACAAGGATCTTACAAGTCACAGAGTGCCACTAACAGCTGCAGGATTGGGTCTGTGACTTTCTGGCAGCTGCACACTTGATGTCCCTCTGCTCCTTGTCTCCTTACAAATTGAACCCTTCCCACACAGTGATTAACAACCCTGTTCCTTCCTTCCTGTTAAAATAAGAGGCCATCATCAGAGTGTAACACATTGTAGGGGTGTTTTCTCAGAACTCCATGCAAGCCCAAGGCTGCCTGTGTTAGAAAAGCAAACAGCCCCATAAGACAGAAAAGAGCAAGTCGTGCTGTTTGAGAGAAGGAAGGGGGAGCCATTAATACTGACAGGCACACTTGTTTTATCTATATACTAACTGACCTCAGCTGTTGGATGCAATTTGGGGTGGGGAATTTGCCCATTAGTCTGAAGCAGAACACCAATCAGATGCTCTGAGGAAGATGCAATTTGGGCAGCGGGAAAGGTGGGAAGGACAGGCAGGCTGCCTCCTTAGGGGTCTTCCAAAGCTACAGCCGTACATACAGCAAACACATTTCTTCCTGCTTTGGCTGGTTAAGTGGAAAGGAAGACAAACTGCATCTAGAGATAAGGGAGGCACAAGTGTACAAAAGGCCTGTAACTTGCCACAAAGCAGGCTCTGGGAGCAAGGCCTTATGAATAAGAAAAGACCTAGTTTCAGGGGGTGACAAACAGCGGCACTTGGTGTTCTGAGAACACCAAGGATGCTGTACACTATCACCCAGGCCATTTGCTATCCACAGCAAGCCTCTTTAAAGCTGGATTTTCCCCTGGGGTTTCTTCCTCTGTGGCAATGCTATTCAAAAGTTTTGATCTGAAAGCCATTGGCTGCTAGTCCATGTTGAGTTTCCAGAAAACAAAGACATTGTTGTAATCAATGGACACAAATGTGGTCACACTCCCTAGCACATTGAGGAGAAAACCCTGCCAGCTCCTCACATCAGATAGTTTAAGGAGCACTGCTCTAGGGGGCAAATTGAACAAGGTACTATTAGTGTAGCAGGGTATTTTGGAAAGCTAAAAAACGTTCTCAGGCACCCCTACTAAAGATTAAGAGATGGGGGCAAAGGTCCAGGCCAAGATCATCTTGTGTTATTTCCCCATGCTGTTCTGTCCCTACAGTGGCCAAACAGATGCCAGTGAGAAGCCCACAAGTAGAAAATGAAGGTGCTGGTGTCTTCCCACTCTTGTTCCCCAGCACCTAGTACAACAGAGTAACACTGCCACAGATGGAGGCTAATTACATGCATAATGTCATATCTAGTATGGCCTTGGTATGTGAACCCAGCTAGGATTAAAGCCAGTTATTAGCCACTTAAAAACCCTTTGTAAAACTGTGAATGTTATTATTGTCATATGAGATAACTAGTCTTGCACATGCATCTTTGATCAATGTGATCTCTGGACATTTGCAGGCACTAATGCTTATGTGAATGTTTTGGCTCAAGACCAAATGGCATCCTCCTCTCCATTTCTTCCATCTTTTGAATACCTTTCTCTATTTTGTTTTGCATTTATGGCCCCTTCTGCACTGTTAATGCCACAGACTGTTCCCATGATTTATCCCTTTTATATAAGACTGTACATTCTGAATGCGTGGATCTGGCCACACACACTCACTACTCCTTGAATGGGCATGAATATTATATACTGTTCCATATTTTAAAAAGAACACAGGTCAGTACTGTCAGCTTTACAGCTGAAGATGAACTGGCTGTACTATTTGTCTGAGCCTTTTAAATGGACACTTCAACCAAGACAGCCTGTAAAATGCCTTCTTCACAGACCTATCAGCCTCCACCAAGCCATCAGAATTTGGGTACAGGCTTGTCTTTATCTGCATTCAGCCATAGCTTTGCAAATCAAAACTGCTGGTAAAAGATATAAAGACAGACCAGGAGGGTTCTTTCAACACTGTGTTGTTGTTATTCTGCTAGAAATCATTTTTGCTGGATTGTCAAATCTCAGAATTATAAGAAGTATGTCACCAATATACCTAGTTGAATACAATTTCAATTTTATTCTCTTTGTTTGAAGAACTCTACTGGCTTCCTCTCCCTCCGCCCCTCATTTCACCCCATTTTTCTATTGTTTTTCTTGTTTTGTTCTTGAGTTTTGAAGAAGTCATGTTTTCCCCTCAGGTTCCACTTTGTAGTAATTTATGATTATTGTGTACCAGATGGAGTCAAAACATTTTTTTGTTTTTGAAATCAATGAAGCAAGCAAATTTTATTCTTCTCCCATTTTTGAATCTTACAGATTTGTTAATTGGCATCTATGTGGTAAAGATGTGGTTATTCATTTGTTCTTTCTTTTCCTAAGGAGGAAAGCAATTTATCTTTCATAGATTATTTTGTGGTTTGTTAAATAATGTAGAAAGAGTTTTGTTGACAGTGCTGTAGAGCAGCTTACTGATTTTACTGTTCCAATTACCTTTGAAGTTTCCGGAGCTGAAGGAGCAAGAAGTGCATTGGTGACACAGCCTGTTCTGCTGTGAAAGATGAAGGCAAAGCTGCTGACTTTTGAACCTGACCCTGTGGCTGCAAAAGGTCACTTGATGTGCAGGTTCTAGAAGGTGATAATAGCAAGCTATGCATTCTGTCTTTCCTGCATCTTTTGTTAAGACTGCAAATCAGTGGCTCAAGGTGGGATGATAGTACTTCTTTAGTAGGACTCAGGAGATGCATAAAGACCGTCCTTAGAATGTGAAAGCCTTCTGGGGAAGATAAATTGTCCCTTTCTGTCCCTTCCCTAAGAATGGGTGGATCTTGCTATCTATGTGTGAATGAAATTTCACCTTGGGAAGAGAAAGAAGTAATTAGAGAGAGAGTTAAAGCTGAGGAGTGGGCAACTAGCTCTCTGTATAGATTGGGTGAGTAGCTGTCTTTTATGAGTACTCCTGCTTCTCGTCTCTACCTATTCTCCGTCTGCAGAGTTGAAAGTTTGACATTACAGAACTGTGAAACTGGAAGGGATCCCAAGGCTCAGCTAGTCTAACCCACCAGCTCCTGTTTAAAAAAAACTGTGATGAAGGACAGGCCACTGACTTGTGATAGTCCACCAGCATCCACTTACAGAGAAACTGTACGTGTCCAGTGAGCTGTTTTCCAAAAGGAAGACAAGCCTGGATGGGTCACCCTGCAACTTGTTGCATCTTGTTCTCATTTTCCCTATTAACAAGATTTATCTCCAGGCTAGTAGAAGCATGACCCACTGATCTCTACCAGTCAGGTCTGCTATGAGAAACTTAAGAAACTCCCAAAGTGTGTGTGGTCAGGTTATTGTCCATCTGGCCTGTAGCGTCTGCTCTGACAGCCAACAGCCTTTCAGAATCTCAGAAAAGGAACTTCATGCCACTTACTTCCTAATCCTTTCAACAGGAATCAATCTGCTCTCTGACCAGGATCCAAAAGGAATCGGGGCAGTCTGGGATAGCAGACATCTGCTGTCTGATGTGCCCTGAGTAGAGAGAAATGGTAATATTTTCCACTGAGGCTGTATGTGGGGGTGGAGGGGAACAACTATATATATATATAAAAAAAGACAAGCAGAACACAATGACAACAACATAGAAAGCAGCATGCTAATCCTAGAAATATAGGGAACAGTGTGATTTAAATACATCAAGAAGCAAAAAAAACAAAATGCCAAACAAGAAGTCACTGAAGAGATAACAAAGAAAAGTTATTTGCTTTAGTTTTTCTCTTCATGACAGTGGACAAACATTCATAGTTGACCCAGTTTTTCAGGTGTGGTAGCATCTGAAAAGGCTGCAATGTTCTATACTTTTGTTTTGGATTAAACTCCATTGAGTTTTCTTTTGATTAAACATTTGTAAGATTGCAGTATGTCAAACAAAGGTAAAAAGAAGTGACATTCTAGGGCTGAGTGACATATTGGAAATGAATAAATCTTTAAATCTACATAGCAAAACTCTATCAGACCTCATATAAGTAGTGTATTGATGGAACGTGCTGTTGTGAAAAGGATAGCAAGCATATAGAAGAATTAGCCTTGCTGAGGAAGAATCAGCATGGTTTCTGCAGAGAAATCCTACCTCACCAACATTTTGAACTTCAATAAGAATGCAAACAAGATCCAGTGTGGCATAGTGGTTGGACTACTGGACTATGACCTTGAGACAAGGATTCAGTTCTCCACTTTGCCATGGAAAACCATTGCATGACCTTGGGCGCATCACACCCTCTCAATCCCAGAAAACCCCATGGTAGATTCACCATAAGTCTTGAAAATGACTTGAAGGCACACAACAATGGTTAGAACAACAATGCAAACAACTTTGTAGATTGATATGCTCCAGTACACATTTAGCTACCTAAGCTTATAAGGAAAATGAGGAGTGCTTCATTAAATGGTCCTGAGTTAATGTAGTAGCAGTTCTTGTGATTTAGGCAGGCTGGAATGGCATCAAGCACTTCTGGGTCTTAAGCTGTAGAAGGCTTTAAAGTAAGCACCAGCACTGCATTCAGAAGTAGAATCTAAGTTTAATAGGATTTTTTTCTTCCGATACCAGCACAAGATGTCTCCTTCTGACCATCAGTGCCAATTAATTGCCTAGCATTCTGAGAACTACATTTCTGGACAGTACTAAATTATGGAGGCTACCAGCCCATGAATAGCAGTGGACAGGCTATCTCTTTGTAGGCAATGGACTGGGAGATCATGAGATTCTTTTTCAAAACCAGCAAGATATGTCCCCTGCATCAGTCCCAGTCAATTGCCAAGCATTTTTGGAAATCAAAATTTCTGAACAGTAGTAAAATCTGGAGAATACAAGTGCAAGAAGAGCTGTAGCCTACCTGCCTCTTTGGAGACCCAGCAGTGAGTGGAGCTTTACTTTAGCAAGAGTGAACACAGGCCACATTTTTTTGAAATGGAAAAAGCTACAATTTTGTTGGTTACAAATGAATAGTCTTGGTCCATAGCATGGGTCTGCATCTAGACAATGGTTGAACTGGTTGCTGTCCAATGGCAGTTCATTCAATGGTCAGTCCACCAGCTGCTTAATGCTGGAATGACAGACACCAGAATCAACTCAGGTGGAAACCAATGTGTAGTTCCCTTTCTACCTGAGAGTGAGGCAGAGTCATCTGCTCCTGAGCTGGGTGGGACCTTGTTGCCTAAAGGACCCCTCCTCATATCAGATATAACAAGTGCATGGGCCCTGCCTACCACCAAAATGGATTCATCCCTCCATGCCAACACTGCCAAAAGTCATGACAGTCAGTATTAGCAATGTTGTGCTGCTAATGAAATCATTATCCATTTAGAAATACTCCTGATCATTGAGAAAAGCTGAATAGGGGTGACATTTGAAGCAAAATCCCTGTTGGGATAATGAGGGAAACAGTTTATATGGGCTAGGAGTGGACCTGAAAAAGCTTTTATTTGCTCCTGAACCTCACCTCCTTCCCGCCAATCAGGGTGGACCTTCCTCAGCCAGATCACTGTCCAAAAAAACTGCATGAGTCTCTGGGAAGCAGTAAAAGACCCAGAACTTGGAACATAGTGTTGATCCTTGCCTTGTCCCCAGCTGCAATCCTCAAATTGGTGCTCCTGTATTACCCTAAGACAGTGGTTCTCAACCTGTGGGTCCCCAGATGTTTGTGGACTTCAGCTCCCAGAAGCCCCAGCCACTATGGTCAATGCTCAGGGCTTCTGGGAGCTGAAGTCTAAAAACATCTGGGGACCCACAGGTTGAGAACCACTGCCCTAAGAGGTGGGGGACTTTGAAGTCCACCTGCAATGCCAGTGTCTCCTTCAAATCTGGGAAATTATAGCTCAAAGGAGGCCTGAAAGAGGAGTGTATCAGCAAGATCTTTTCACCTATGTACATCAGTACTAACTCTAGAGAGGACTCCAGTTAAAAGTTAAACAGAGTATTTGATTTGGAATTAACAAACACACACAAAAATCAGAAATTTTTTAAAACCATACAAGGCCATTGGAAAGTGAGGCAAGAAAGGTTGGATAGAGAGAGATTTGAGTGGAAAGGATTATAATTACCAGTTCTGAAGCAGAAGGTTGAAGCAGAGTCACTCAGACATCTGTCTGAGGGTAGTAAGAATGAACAGAGGTCTAGGTACCATATATTACATCCAAGTACTACAATTCACCGAGGCTGGAGCTAGGGTTTTTATACTCTATTTCCTGCCCTGAAGGAGGGTGCATGGACAAAGTGGTAATGGCTCTCTCACAGGGTTGACAAAGGAGTACAGAATGGGCTGATTGTCTTAACTCCAGATGACAAAACATTGATGGGAGCCCTGACAATCTCTTAATATATTGATCAGGTTGTGTGAATAAGGAAGGTCTCTTTAGGATATGCTGACAGTAGGATCCCTGATTGCTTCACCTGGCAGTTTCACCTTCTATTGTTTTCAGGAGTGCTTGTAGCTTGAAGTTTTTAAAAGGATTTTCACAAGGCCATCAGCACTGGGCTTTCCAGCCTAATCCTCTCTGAGTTTATGACCTGATCATGTCTGAGGTCATCCTGACCTGGCAACATGCTAACAGCCAGTGCTCCTTCAAACGTGTTTCAGCCATAAAAACGGACAATTATAAAAATAGTACATCCTTCAGAATGGGGGTGTATAGTGCAGTAACATATGCTGGTAGGTTCAGAAATGCACTTTTAAGAGAGGCTAAACTGATGGAAAGTGCTACTTATCATCAATTACTGCTGAACCTTATGTGGCAAAGCTGAATCTAGGAGCACCTGCAGACATGATCCTTTGGGGAAGCTGAATGCCATTTTATGAACAATATCTTAAGAGGTCTTCTGTTCAAAACACATTCTTTACCAAGGACAAGGAGAGACAATCTTCTTTTATTGCACATCCTGCACTAGAAGAGGCTGTAGTCCCCTTAAGAGCAGCTCTTTCTTTGAGTTTACAGACCAGAAGTGACATTAAATCCAGATTAGCTGCATCTCCCAGCAGAAACGTCTACAAAACAACAAGAAAAAAAGATTATTCTTTAACATTCCTTCTATGGACCATTTTTCCTTTCAGAGGAAGAACAGGAAAGGGAAAAATCATTAATTCTCTTAGAACACGGTGCTTAACACATACGGAGTAGCTGATAAATGCTGCATTCTGAAGGGATTAGCACACAAGCTTCTATAAAACTGTCTCACACTGAAATCTCAGAGGGCTGTCACTTCTCTCTGACCAAAATGAACTTATAGAGTTCTCTTTATCCTATCTACCAGTAAATGTGCTTCTTCAGTAAAACAAATAAATGAAATAAACAACAAGCGTGCTGAAGAATGCTAGATGATTTAGCAGTGTAAACAGCATATGCCAACTAGAAGTTACATTTCAGTCAAAAGAATTTTAGCTTGGATCCTGAGTAGCCCTTCTGCAAATGGAAGAGCTCTCTTGGTCCAAAGGATGATTAGGTGGTGGCTGCTACACATGGAATGGGTGAGAGGACATGATGTTTATTGATCCTCTCTTCGCTTTGCAGTTTCTTTTACGATCTCTGACATGGATCTGGGTCTACCACCCAAGCAGATTTCCAAAGGGGAAAGGTTGGCTGTGTTAAAATTGCCCCATGCCATTTTCATGGCTAAGAAGTTCTGTAAGCAGAACTCCAGTCACACTGTCTTTGGAACCATTTCAGTAGATACAATCTTAAAACATGCCTTCTTGGAAATTAAGTTTCTTTGAACTGAATGGAATACAATTTTAAGTTAACAATATGACCAATTAGATGGCAAATGGCAAAGTAATAACATTTTAGAGGAACGCATGCCCTCCAACATTTCACAAATGAAAACCAGGACATATGTGGCCAAACAACATCAGAGTGTAAAAAACACACAAACGAGGAGAAGCTGCAGCAATTTGCTTTTGCCTGAGCTTATTGGGAAGGGCAACATTCATTTCCATCCTCTTCTTTCCTCCCCTGCTGAGAGAACTGAGTGCAAACTCCTTTTGTACTTTGAACTCTGTAGCAACTAAAGTAAGATGAGGACAAAGGGAGAAAGTGGGAAGAGAAACCACGACATTTTAAAAGCAACAGGGAAAGTGGGACAGCAGCAGATTAACTGGAATTGCCCCTGCCAAATCTTAACAGTTGAAGTGCATGGCAATAACCTCTGGAACAGCTCTGGAAGATGAAACATGTATTTGCCCAGGTGAAACAAACTGGGTGCAGTTTGATGGGTCTTAGAGCATGATCCTAAATGGGTTGAATCATAACTAATTTCCAGTATGTTTCCTTTATTTATTTATTTATTTTTAGGGTAGTCTTTATTTCAAAACCCATGGGCAACATTTTGGTTGTTAACTGTTTTTCCAGCACCGGAATGTAAGGTTATACTCCTCTTTAAGCTTTTGCTTCCAGATTTTTATGTAATCTGGGACATCTTGCTTGGACCCTGGAAAAGGCAGTGTGTGGTAGTTTACTCATACTGTTTTTGACTGTATACAGTCACATCCACTTTCTTCTTCAGCTGACTCTCTCTTTAAAGCTGAAATCATTTCCTCATAGGCCTGTCTTCTGTCCATTGTCAATTCAACCATTTTTTTGAAAATGGTTTGCTTTACCACAGGGTTGGTGAACCTGTAGTCCTCCAGATACTGATGGAACTCCACAAATCCCATTAACCTGAGCTAGCATACCCTGTGGTTTAAGATGATAGAGATCCAGCAGTACCTGGAGAGCTACGGCTTTGTCACCTTTGTTTAGGGATTATGACATTAAATTATCAAAAGCATTTCAGACTTGGACAACAAAGATACAATCACAAGCCTAGCCTTCCTCAACTCCCTTGTTTAGCATCCCATCACCACCTGAAAGTGCATTTCACTGGTGCCATCCCTCCTCACTGCCTTTCGTCCTTTTCCCCTTTAGAAGTTGTACATGCCTCCAATCCAGAATGCAAATGCACATCTTCAGCAGTATGAAAATAATGCTCTTCCACTGACCTCTTTTCTTACTTTGATGTTGCTAACACAACACTAATGGTGTAGAAGCATTATCTTCAGGGACTGGGAGGAAAGAGAAGGACATTGTCTGGAATGGTCCTAACAATACTGAATAAATGATAGTTTTCCAAATTATTTTCAAGAATACAGTTCCAATTCAAATATTATGTTTTCCTTTATTATACACCCATTTAAAATATAAGATCAGATAGGCTATTACCTGGAGACCTACAGTGGCTATCATTTTACTGTAATTTGCACAGAATTACAGAAAAGAAAGTAGATAGGGGAAAAAAAACAAAGGTAATTCCATCTCACTACATGGCAATATATTGCCTTCAGGGCGATAAATTATTTCCCGCAGGATAATAAAGCCTCTGACACCAATTGGCTGAACTGCTATGATGATTCAGAATATAAACAGGCCAGAACAAAGGACTATGTTCTCAAAGAGAGCGCAGCTGTCAGGATGTTTGCAGTCCAGGTTCTGAGAGGAATGGGAATATTATCTCTTGACTGGGATTCAAGTCTCACATGTGCCTTCAGGACACTGCATGTGGCACGCTGTCTGGAAAGATATCCCAGAAACTTTGGCGGGCATGGAGTTCAGAGGCAAAGTGGCTGAAGGAATTTCACATATGTACTTGAATGAAATCGGACAATTATTTGGCTGCACACGTCTTGCAGCTTAGTATTAGTACATTGCAGTAAGATGACTGAAAAGGCAGTAAAAATTAATCCTGTCACTGAAACAGGATTAAACAATGCAACTGGGGTCCTGTGACTTCTGAATCCTGCTAGAAGAATTCTGGCAATTGTGAAATTTGCCATTCTTTCATCAAATCTGTTTACCACGTATGCTTATAAGAGAGATGGCATTTTTTTAGTACTGGACAAACCTGAAAAATGCAACACCTTCCTAGCCTCCTGCAGGTAGAAATGAAGGTGGAGGAGTGGTCCATCAGCCTTCTGATATTTTTGCTTTCTTCAGAACTATTCCCTTCTCATTGTTACAATGGGAGGAAAATTCTTTACAACAGCTTCAGAGCTGAAGAAATTTTCATTAGTTTGAGTGACTCCAATTCAGTCTGGAAAGGCTGTCAGTCCTCACCATTCCAGCAAGGGGGCAGCCCACTGATTTCCCCCTCACCCAGTCTTTAACATTGGAGCACCACTGTCAAAGACCACAGACGTTGGGGCTGGGGTAGGGGATTTCAACTTCAGAGCTCTCCAATTTTGGAAAGGCAGATCCAATCTTTCAATCACCCATAGCATGGTAATCCAGACAACCATAGCATAAATTATAGAATTATTTTAAGCCTTTTATGTCAAGTTATCTTAATTCTTCTGAGCAAACACACACTAATGACCATCTTCTTATTTAGTGTTAACATCACAAACCCTGTGAGGGAGTGCTATGCAGGTATAAATGCATAAAAAGATCCATAGTCATTGACTGAATTGATCAGCTGAACAGTTGGTCAATGGAATAAAAAAAACACAAAATAGTTTTATACACTAGGGCAAAGCAACATAAAGGCTTTGGGGGTGTACCTGATAAATGTGATTCAGTCAGGAAAATCCAATATTTTCTCCACATAATAATTTATCTGGAATTGTTGTGGTGTTGTTGGCTTGCCACAAGATGGCAGTGAGTAGCTATGTGGGCCTGGGCAAAAAAAATGAACCCATGCAACAATCACATGCAACCTGTGACTGTTATTGTTGTATGCCAGTGGTTCTTAACCTTTTCTTTACCACTGATCCCTTTAAATATCTTTAGTTGCCATGCACCACCAAGATTCAATTCAAGGCAGCTTCTGCCTGTATGTGTGGTAGCAAGAAATGTCATGTGCTTTCTCTCAGCCACTCAGTGTTATTCACTTGTATATTCTCACCATGTACAGAAGTAGTAAGTTATGGGTACATTTTTTGCTATCAAACAATTTCATAACTTTTGAACTGTTTGAGATATTGTAATGAAAATTTATACAAATGATGTCTGTCACCAGCAAAAGACTTATAGTCTTTGAGATCAGTGTATGACTGTCCCATCTGTCTGTCTGTCCATCTATCCACCTTGCCTTGCCTTGCCTTGCCTCTTGCCTCTTGCCTCTTGCCTCTTGCCTTGCCCCTTGCCTCCTGCCTTGCCTCTTGCCTCGCCTCTTGCCTCTTGCCTCTTGCCTCTTGCCTCTTGCCCCTTGCCTTGCCCTGCCTTGCCTTGCCCTACCCTGCCTTCTAATTTAACTGTAAAAACTCATAACATTTCTTCAAGTCTTCATAGACTCCCTATGAGGACATCACAGACCCTAGGTTAAGAAGTGCTTTTCTATTCCAAAACTGAATTCATCTATTATTACTCATGTGCAAATCAACATAAGAGCCAAGCTGCCTAGCCCTGTCCCGAAGGTCACATGGGCCACCCAGGCCATTTCTTCACTACACTGTTATAGTGCCATTATTCCACTTTCAATATCCTGTGGAATTCTGGGGTTTGTAGTTTACTGAGGCCAGAGCTCTCTGGCTGAGAATTATAAATGACCCCTTCCTAAACTGCAAATTCCAGGATTCCATAGGAAGTTGAAAGTGGAATAACAGCACTATAACAGTGTAGTGAGGAAATGGCCCCAGTCCCACCTTCTGACAACCATGAATTGTTGCAGGAATGGAACTTTTCCACATATAGGGGTGATGTTTCTGTCTTTGCAGACAGTACTAATAGATACCAAGCATGAATCTAATCAGCCAGCGTGAATTCAGAGGCAAGGCTAACCAATGAGATCTTCTCCCTGCTTATTTATTTATTTATTTGTTTGTTTGTTTGTTTGTTTATTTAAAGCTATATCTGAGGATGTGAGGGTAGCATATCAAAAGATCAATTTAAATCAATAAATGATAATATCAGTAATTTAAAAGATTAACAATAAATTTATTGGTTAAGGCCAGACAATTTGAAAACACTGAAAATAATTCAGTGCTAACGATAGCACACATGAAAACTGAGTGAAGTCAGTTAGGCTCTGAAGGCTTTAACAAAAAGCCATGTTTTCACTTAGTGTCAGAGTGACACCAGTGTTGGTACCAAATAGGTCTCTAATGGAAAAGTATTCTGTGACTGTACCTCATAGTGAAATGCAAAGAGATCCCCTTCAGTAGACCTCAGCTGTCACATAGGTAGATTCAGAGAGAACTGCTCCTTCACACATCAAGCTCCCAAGCTATTTGGAGTCTTAAATCCTATTGCCAGTACCCTGAATTCAGGCTAGAAGTATTTTGGTAGCTGGAAACATACTATCATTGGAAATGTTTCCAATCCATTTCTCACATGAAAAAAATCCTGAAAAAGCAGTTGTTATTAACTCCCATCAAGTTGCCTTCAACTTATGATGACCCTATGAATGAGAGCCCCCCGCCATGTCACCCTATCATTAAACCACCCTGCTCAGGTCTTGCAGACTTCTTTGATGAAGTCTGTCTTTTTATGATGAAGTCTTCCTGTTTTCCTATTGTATTCTACCTTACCAAGCATTATTGTATTTTCAATTAAGTTGTGTGTTCTCATGACATATCCAAAGTATGAGGATCTCAGCTTAGATGTCTTGGCTTCTAGGGAGAATTCAGGTTGATTTGCTCTAGGGCCCATTTTTAGCAGGCTACAGTATAGCAGTCTTTTCCATTAACACAGTTCAAATGATTTTTTTTCCTATCAGCTTTCTTCACTGTCACGCTTTCACAACCACACATAGAACTGGAAATACAATGGCATAGACATTCCTAACTTTGGCATTCAATGATATATCTTTACACTTCAGGATCTTGTCTAGTTTCTTCACAACTGCCTTCCAAGTCCCAGTGTTCTTCTGATATCCTGACGTCAGTCTCCATTCTGATTAATGACTGAGCCAAGATATGGAAAATCTTTCACTATTTAACTGTCTTCATTGTCATTATGTAAATAATTTTACATAAGTTAAAGTAGTTGTTTATTTTTATTTTCTTAATGTTCAACTGTAAACCCACCAGAAAAGTATATAACCACCATCAATTTTTTTAAAAAAAAACTCTTAAAACAGTTCAAGGCTGGGGAAGACCCAAGAAGAAAGTCTCAGGGAATGCTTAGAAGGTGCAGGCACTGAGGGCTGACATACTGTAGAGAGGAGGTCATTCCATGAGATGAATGCCATTGCAAAGAAAGCTTGTCTCTACGTTGTTGCTGTTGTTGTTATTGTTGTTGTTGTTGTTGTTGTTGTTGTTGTTGTTGTTGTTGTTGTGTGCCTTCAAGTCATTTCTGATCTTCTGGGGGCTCAGAGTGTGTGACTTAGCCAAGGTCACTCAGTGGGTTTCCACGGCCGAGCTGGAATCAAGTCCTAGTCTCCAGAGTTGTAGTCCAACCTTCCAACCACTATACCATGTTGGCTGTACATCACAACCAAACACAAAACCTTAGGCCATAGCACAGGTGAAAGTGCCCCTCCAGAAGATCACAGTGGGGATAGGATAGCCTAAGGGGCATTTATTGTGGTAAACTAGTAATGACTCTTGTGGTAAACTAGTAATGAGTTGGGTTTATATCTGAGGCCATTTCCACTCTAGGCTGTTATAGCGCGATGATTCCGAAGGGCCCCTGCCGAAACTGCTAACCCCAGGATTCCATAGGATGTTGACAGTGGAATCATCACGCTATAACAGCCTCATGCGGAAATGGCCTGATTTGCTGATCTACTTTTAAGGAATACGCTCTTGACTGAGTCTTAAGACACAACTCACCAAAGGCATTTGGAAGATCAGAACTGCATAGCATACACTCATACATCAGTTAGAGAAATATCAGTTAAAAGGTGCAGGCAGTAAGATGGGGACATTTGAAACCCCAGGATTTCTCCAGCTACTTTCTTGCTTCATCTAACATTCATATGCTTCTTTTCATTACCCTTCCCATTGCTAAAATGGGTCTTGCAAATCCTGCTACATGATGCTCAAGTAAAAAGAGCAGGGCACCTGGAATTGAGGGCTAGCAATGCCAAGAGACTATTCTCTTTTATGGATGAGTAGTGCAAACCAATATGGGAATAACAAAGCACCGTGAATGACAGTTTGGATCAAATTCATAATGACCTGGTTTGTATAGGCCAGGTGTTATGTAGATTGGAGCTTGTTATTGTGCATCATGTTGGCAACCCTGCTGTTCAACTGCTAGTTCCAAAAAAGCTGGGCACCAAGCCATTTGCTTAAGCAGCTCCTTTCCTCAACCTAACAGACAAGGGAGGCTCCTTTTTTTATCCCCTAACTCTGTGTCTCATGGGAACACCAGGCCTGCTGCTGTATTCTTGGTTCTTTTGAAGAGCTTCTAAGGGAATGTGCACGCTGAGACTCAAAGAGAAAGGAAAGCTGGATTTAGTGCTACATATTTAACATGTGCATTACTAGCACAATGCTTTGAAACTCCAGTTCGAATATGACAAGCAATATGGAAAGTAACCCTTTGTAAGACACAGAAGGGGTTACTTATGCCTTTCCCTCCCTTCAAGGCAGTCAGCCTGACTCATTACAAAGGCCAGCTTTCACTTAGGAATGCTTAAGATCCGGAAGCAAAATGGGCCCAGGCTCATCTCTGGGCATGAAGAAGAATTTGCTGGTGTGAACAGAAAAGTTTGAGCGAGCATTTTTTGAGTGACTGAATGGGTCCTGAAATATTTTCCTTAATTATTCCTTGCTTTGTGTTCATTCTGTAATGTTCCTCACCCAAGGCTACAGAATGGTGTCTGGGGGAGTCATATAGTGTTTAAAAACCCAATGGTGCAGCAAATAACAATAAGTAATGAAGTATTGCAGGATAGGCCTGTGATCAAATTCAAAGTGATTTCTTTTTTCTTTTAAAGATGTTCAATCTTTGACTACCTTCCTGAACAAAACACAAGAGCAGAAGTAATATAATCACCTTCCTCTGCAAATTAAAGGTATTATAAAGAAGGGATCGTTGCCCACAGCGTGTACTCTCATTTCACAATTGTCTCTGTTCAGAAACTCTAGTCCATGGATGGCAAGACTTTGGCCCTCCAGATGTTTTAGATTCTAATGACCACAACCCATTACCATTGGCCAAGCTGATGGGGCTTTTGGGGAGTTGAAGTCCAAAATATCTGGAAGGCTAAAGGCTCCCATCCCAGTTCTAGTTCATTAGTGCTTCTAGCCTCACAAAATCCTGAACACCTGTTTCAACAGCTACAACATTGTATAGATTAAATATTTGTTTATCAGCTTCCACTTTTCATAACACTTGTTGGTGTGAGCCACTCACACTTTGACTTTCACTAATTTCAATAAAAGAGATTTGTTTAATTCTCATTTTGTGATCTATTGGGCTTCAGGATGGTTCATTTCAGCTGGAATCATCTTGTATACTACAGCAGCATAACTACAACAGCCTAGGCTGTGTTGGTGGGAAGCAAAAGGGTGCAGGAGCAACAGGTATGAAGTCACTGGATAAAAGGACTTCTCAGAACTAGCAGGTTTTGTCTGCTTTCTCTCACCAGATCTGTGTGAATCTGAGGGAAAATGCCATTTTTAATGTAACATACCAAGTAGATTTCAGCCAGTGACTGGATCATGCCCATTTCTAGTCTTAGGCTGCAAAATGTGTCACTTATAAACAGTTGCCTGTGTTGTACAGTAATTC
Organism: Iguana delicatissima; assembly: GCA_948472985.1. Lineage (NCBI taxonomy): Eukaryota > Metazoa > Chordata > Lepidosauria > Squamata > Iguanidae > Iguana > Iguana delicatissima. The sequence goes on from CAOKZL010003569.1 coordinate 120,889, forward strand.
AATAGGAGCCAATATAGTCTCATATTGGATCTGAAACTTCATTTAGAATTCAAGTCATAGGGGTTTTTTTAAAAAAAAATGGAAATTTATCCCAACTAAGGCCATTTCCACACTATGCTGTTATAGTCTCAGTAAACTACAAACCCTGGAATTCCACAGGATATTGAAAGCGGAATAATAGCACTATAACAGTGGCCATTTCCGCACTAGACTGTTATAGCACTATTATTCCACTTGCAACATCCTATGGAATCCTGGAGTTTGCAGTTTTGGGAGGGGCCAGCTGGTAGTGCGGAAATGGCCCAAGTATAGCTAAGATCACAGTTTATGAAAGTGTGTACCTTCATGGTTCCTCTTGCCATCTCCTAGTAGCCACAGCTGTTACACACTCTTTTAAAAAGAAAGAAAACATGCATACTGTTTTACCACTTCATTTCTTCTGTCCAACTTCCTCAGTAGGAGAAGTAAAAAAAGAGCCAACGACATAATGGGTCCAGAACCCTTACAGGCTGAGGATAATGGACCAGATATTGGCAAAGGCAGTAAATGAGACAACAAGGACAGGGAGGCATCAACAACTTGTGCAAAAGTGGTATTGTGTGGCATTCATCTATTCACTATAGAAATAATTTAAATGTTTGTTTATTGGCTTTTGTTTATTGGTTTATTGTTGGTTTAATTTTTTTTTTGTTTATTGGCTGACAGGTTGCTTCCCTCCTTGTCAGAGACTTATTTTTAGATCACTGCTCTGGTGCTAGTATGGAAAGAGAAGGAACTACCCTCTTATCTCCAGGGATGGTTGCTCAGCAGCTTCAATGCTAATGAACAGAGAACAGCAATGGGAAACCGGTGTCTCCTCTGCTCTGTCAGTGCCAGAGATTCACAGGGGCCCCTCTGTGTGTTGTCATGTGCAATTAGAAGAGCAGAGGAGATAGGCAGGAAGTCATTCATCCATGGTTTACGCAGGGTATTATCTTTTTGCCTGCCAGCTTGAGCACAGATTGATTAACAAAACATTCCCATTTCATAATATTCCTGTGGAAGGGAAGGATGGGTGGGGAAAGCGAGGAAGTCGTGATGCAGTGAGGGGGAACAAGCAAAAAGAGAATGAGATAATGAGGGAGCACGGAAAGGAAAAGAAAGGAACTCATTTTGTGGCAGTAACAACTTGTCAAGCTAGGATAGGTCAGCAGATCTCAGGGGTATATGAAAAATGCAGATACACAGGATATTTAGCTAAACTATCACTAGGGGCAGTGGATCAGATAATGACTGGATGTGCTGGCTATGGAGATGTTTCTCCTTCCAATCAGGGTCCTCATTATCTCCTGGTACCACACTGGTTACCAAACAGACTCCATCGCTTCAGAAATATCAAGCAAAGCTGTTCATTCTTCCTTTGTCACTTCTATGCAAGTAAATTGAACATTTATTTTTGCGAGCCAATCATGCCTATTTTATTTGGGGATGGAGAGAAAGACAGCAAGAGGCAAGTGCTTTTAGAAGTGAATTCCAATGCTATTTCTATTAGGCTGTTTGCCAGAAGGCAAAACTGTGAGGTCTCTTGCTAAACTTCTGCCTCTGTTAATCTAGTAAATGGCTGTGCATATATGCATAGCAGGGAGAAAACACATTATTTCATCATTACCTTTCTGGCCAGTAACATAAAATTTTAGGCACCCTCATGTACACCTGGATGCAAGCTGTCTCGGCTTTCAGCACAAATATGGTAAGAGCTGGGGTTACTGTTTCCAAGTAATCCTCCACTATATCAGTATATTTAAAGCTATGGGCATTGCTGCTTTATTCCTTTTGTTCCTTCTATTATTTATTAGTTACACTTAGATTCTACTTTTCCTTCCAACAAGTGCAAGATGGCTGACATGGTTCTGTTCTTTCCCACTTTATCCTCACATGAACCCTCTGAAGTAGGCCACAGAGAGTTTTATGGGCCCAAAGGCATCCACTGACTAGATTGGAGACTAGAACCTAGATTTCCCAATCCCAGTCCAGTACTCTAGCCACAGTACAACATTGTCTCTCTACCGATGGACATTGCTGCTGACTGACATTGAATAAGGGGCTACTTCAGTATAGACATAGCAAGAAATTCAGTATAAGAGCTTTTCCTGCTATATATTTAAACTATGAAAGTGCTTGGCTAACACATTCTCATTCAGCTGTGAACTGAGCTGTCTTGCCATGCTATGGGAGGGCAACTAGAGGTCTTAGGACTGTATGGGGACCCTGGCCAATGTTCACACAGCCCCTGCAAGCAAGCAATTCAGTTCTCTGCAGGAATGATCTCTCCCTTTCCCAGGGGACCTACTAGGCTTAGAGGAGAAGGAAGTGGAAGAGAAAGGTAAGAGAGAAAAGAGGGAAATGAAGAAGAGAGGTTCTTGCCTTGTCCACTCATAGCTTTAGAGCTGCCCACTGTTTGTACTTGACATCTGTTTGTATGTGACATTTTACTGCCATCTCAAGAATATGGCTTTCAATAGAAAAAAAAGGTTACTTACTCTCAGCTGCAGCCCTTGTAGCATTTTGCAAGCGATGAAGGGAGCCATGTCCTGTTGGATTCAGCATACAACTGCATAGTGGCTTTCGGTTATGCAGCTCTGTTTCCTGCATTGTGCCTGCCAATGGAAGGATAGATCAATTAATAATTCACAGTATATAAAAGATCAGGAAAGGATAGAACAACTATTGGCATCAGGAACGCTGTCTCCAAACATCATAGGGAAATCTTACAGACCAGTGAAAAAAGGAAGATGGTAGTAAAACTGGGACAAATAAAAGAACATTTGGATAAACTGGAGACGGAGAACCATTTATCCTGCAGCTTCCAACAACTCCACCTACCCTGGCCAAAGGTAAAGGTACAAAACATCTGAAGGGGACAGATCCACAATCTGACACATTTTCAGTAGAAATGGAAGAACTGTTATGCTCCTTCTCCAGTTTTGCCATCTACTATTCAAAATGTGACTAAAGGCCTTTCTGCACTATACTGTTATAGTGCTGTTCTTCCACTTTCAACATCCTATGGAATGCTGCGGTTTGCAGTTTAGGGAGGGGCATTTAATTCTCAGCCAGAGAACTCTTTGGCCTCAGTAAACTACAAACCCCAGAATTCCACAGGATGTTGAAAGTGGAATAATAGCACTATAACAGTGTAGTACAGAAAGGCCCTAAGAAAGCTGCCTAGACCACAATGGATCAAGTAAGTTATTTGGGAAGAGGTAGAACTACCAGTTGGGTTATGCTGACTTCAGGCTAGCTGTCCAGTCCAGAGGCAGGTACTGGGAGAAGTAAACATCCAGCTCCTATCCCATCTCTAATTTCTTCAGCCCAAATTGGCTTTCACCAATTCCACTTTTTTGCTGCTTCCATCATTGCATTTCATGTCACTTCCTTGTTGAGGGCAGGTTCATAAATTTCAGGGTGTGGTCCCTCCTTTCTGGGTCACAGGCCCTTTCCACACGGGGGACGGGGGAACGGGGCAGCGCACGCAGGGACGGATCTTACCTGAAAACGGGTTGTTCCGTCCCTGCGGGGAGCGCGCGTTCGCCGCTCCACACGCTGGCGAGTTTCGGCGGCGTTCAGCGGCGCCCAAAATGGCGGCCAGCGACTTCCGGCGGCGCTCCGCCAATCAGGGCAGCGCGCCAGCCAGAAGCCCGCCCCCGGGCAGCTCTGCAGGGACGCACTAGCGTGTCCCTGCAGCTTCACACGGGGCGCTGCAACAGGTTAGCGCGCTCGCGTTTCGTAAAAACCACATAAAATGTGGTTTTTAAAAACACGCCGCGCCACCCCTTGCGGCCGCGCTAGCGCGGTTTGAGGTGTGGAACCTCCACTATTCAAACCGCTCTAGCGCGCTCCACGGTGTGGACGACCTCCAGATGAGGTCGCCCTAAGCCGTTTTTTTACCCCATGTGGAAAGGGCCTTAGAGTAAGGAAGAAAGAATTTCAGGATGACAGCACTGCCTTGAAAATGTGTAAACATATATATTTTTCTGTCAGACTTGTTTTATTTTTATTTGAATCACAGACTCTTAGCAATTCAAATTATTTAGAGTTGTACCATCATGAGGAGGCCACGTATAGACTGATCCTCTGTCTAATATTTTGCCCTGAGATGGTTTTGACCTGGCAAACCTGTACTTTACTAGAGGATTATTCTTCTAGTACAGAGTGTTGACATCAAGTTATGGAGAAGAACTTGATTACTCAATGATAAGAGAGGAGAAACTGACAGAGTTGCAAAGGCTATTCATATTTTGAGCATTACGATAAGCAACAGAAACCTGAAAATGCCCAAGTGGCCAGTTTGGGCCTCTCTAGTAAGGTTTGAATTAAGAATGGTAGAAAAATGGGAAGAAGGAGGCTTGAATGAAATGTAGCCCAAAGCCATGTACCCCCCAGTTATTCAACAGTCCTGACAGACAAGAATCCTACCTTCCATGCAAAACAAGTGGAGACTTGTAAAGAAATTCACAAGCTATTAACCTTTCCTGATTGGAGTCTTAAACGTGCTGCTGGAGAAGCAGGCACAAGCCATCTATTGTCAAGCAAAGATTTCCTACCCCAAAATTATTTTTCCTTTGATTTATTTAACTCTAATAAAAAAGAAAGCTTTGTATCACTTGTTATTCACCTATAACAGTGGCAACCATTATCAGGCTGACCACGGAACCATTAGCCATTTTCCATCCATCCTGCTTCTCCTGGTTCACACAGATCCATCATTCTTATCAATACACAAATGCATGTTGGCAGTCAGATATACGAACTAACATGGTTGGCCTTTTCAGAAAGTGTGTTTCCCATCTCACCGTGAGCAGGAACATTAGTCTATGGATCACTGGTAAAGCAAGGATAAACAGTACAGTCTGGGTGTCAGGGCTATTTCGCAGAATAGTTTTCTCAGGCTCTGCAATGAAGTGGGAAGGCTAGCCAATCAGAGGTGAGCTGGTTGACTGGCAGGAGGTGGAGCAAGTGAAACTTTGAATATTCATTGGCCAGCAGGCAGGTCAGCTGGTGTCTGGATCTGGACACATGCTGGTATGTGTTTCATTGTATAGCTTCAGGTTAGGTACCTTCAGACCACTCTTTAGAAGATTTTTACAAAGTTAGTTTAGAGATTGTAGATTATTTCCACTGATTACTAGAATCCAATAAATATTTCTGAAATTTAGTTAATATGTGGCATTGCTACAGATAAAATTTGAATCAAATTAGGTAACACCAATTTAGATAACACATGACTTTATAATTTTTGTTCCCCATTCAGATCCAAAATGCTGTCTTGTTCTGTGATGGTTTAGATGTGGAGACTAGCAGATGAAACGGAATGACAGTTCCGTGGGAACAATTTTGTACTGTTTGTATGTCGATCACCATCAGTATATGTGCCAACATTACTACTCAGTAGGCAACATGGCAGGGAAGGGGAGGGCAGGAAACCGCAATGAAACATACTAGCGTTGTCAGTTATTGAGGCTTATGATTGAAGTCAATGGGAATGTATGGCCTCTTTTAGAAAATGGTGCTATCTCTATTGAATGATTAAGGGGTTAGCAGGCTTGGGAATTATGCATCAAAATGTTCAAATGCTTGACAACTCCATCTTTTTTGCATAATATGTGAAAGGTATATGGTAAAAAGTTCTCTTACCAGCTTCCATGATTTTACTTCTCTTTTTATGACCACCCATTTTTTTATAGAAATAAATTTGTAACTTTTAGAATTTTGGAAGAATAAAAAATTTGATAGAATAAGAGATATTTAGTGTGTGAGGTTGCGCCAAAGTTAATACCTCAGATGAAGTAAAGGCTTACCCCACCCAAGACCTCCCGCTTGCGTACATATGTACAAAGTGCTTCATTTTTCTGCTTGTCCTTTGGGGAAAGTACAGGATATTGGAAGGGGTCTTTGAAGGACTGTTCTTAAATTTAGAAAATGATGAGAAAAAGATTCATTTCCAAATCCTATTTCCTTCTGGAGTCACTTGAGAGATCAAGACATACCTAGGAGAAGGTCCTAGGAACTGAAGTTGATGAAAAATTCTGGCATTCATTTTATAGACCATCTCGTAGACCAGTCTCCTCTTCCATTCATGATGATGATGATGATGAGTTTATTTATATAGCACCATCACTGCACATGGTGCTTTACAAATAAGACAACAACAGAACAGTTCCCTGCCCTCAGGCTAACAATCTTTTTAAAGACTATTTACAGAAGGAACCTTTCTTGTTGTGTGCATTCAACTCATTTATGACTTATGGTAACTCTAAGGTGAACCTATCATGGGATTTTATTTATTTATTTATTTTGGCAAGAATTATCTTTGCTTTTCTCTAAGGGTGAAAGAGTATGACCTACCCAAGGTTACACAGTGAGTTTTCATGGCCGAGGAGGGATTCAAACTCTGATCTCTAAGATCTTAGTCCCACATGCAAACTTCTATTCCATGCTGTCTCTCTAAAGGGAACCTCATTCCAATTCAACTGAAATCTTTTCATAGCAGTCTGCACAATCACTGCTATTAAAGATGTTAAACTTCTGGCAGCTAGATACACCAATGGTGGTTTTGCCCAGAAGTTGGGATATTTGGGATGGGAATTTTTGAGATTGTTAGCATAAGTCCTGGACAGCTACTCCAATAATTGGTTTATTATCTTTATTCATTAATGGCTAAAATGGTCAATTCACAAAAACATTATCATCTTTATGTATACCTCTGCATGTTTAAAGACTGTGTCAAAATTGAGAGATCTCCATAATCTAACTTTAGCTCATGCCTCTGGAATCTGACATTCATGAAAAAACTGACTGTTCGGGTAAAGTCACAGACAAACATTGGCACAAACAACAATTTTTTATGGTATTTGGCTATCCTTTATTGATCATGCTAATAGAGATACAGATATTGTTTGGCCGCCCAAGAGTAATGTTAACTTGTGAAATGATTTGTTTTCTGACCCAGTTTAAGATTGATTTTTTTTCTTTTTATTTGCATTATTTTTCATCCTCATTCTTTCCTAGAGATTTACTCTTTTGTTCATTTTCTTCTTTTTTTTCACTGTACAATTTTCGTAGTCATAAAATAATTAACTATTAAAGTATTTTTAAACTATTAAAAATGGTTTTTATTTTAAAAAAACACTGCACAATGTGTGCGGAAAACAGTTAACATAATAGGTTAATGGAAATATACTAACTGATGGGTGTGTTATTTGGATGGTCCTTCACTCTTGGCAACCAAGGAAAGTTTCACAAATAATAAGGAGACAGTCAGAAGAACACAGAAAGACACAGTGAATCTAAGACTAGAGGAAGCTGCCTTATAGCGAGCCAAGGTATTTGTCCATCCAGCCCACTGTTCTCAGTTTAACTTGAAGCAACTCTTTAGGGTTTCAGACAAGATTTCCCCCCAATAAGCCTCCCTAGAGGTCCCTGAGACTCTATGATGGTCTCCCATCCAAATATTAACCAGGCCCTGCTTAGTTTTCAAAATCACGTGAGACCAGATGTGCTCAGAATGGTATCGTGGTGGTAGGTGGCATTCAATATGGTATGTATATAATTTAATTATGACATTCACAACCACAGAATGTGATGGTCATTGATGTAGATGCCTTTAAAAGAGATATTGGACTCATTTATGGTAGATAATGTTGTCAGTAGCTATTAGACATGTAAGTTATATGCTACCTCCTGGGACAGAGGCACCATGTATCACATAACCAAGCATGTATCCACCACTTTTGGTAACAACTATGGAAGAAGGCTACCCCTGTAGACCTATGTTCTGATCATGGGAATTTCCATGAGCAGAGTATTCTGACTACTAAGTGCTGTGGGTGAACAGGATACTGGCTTAGATAGGCCTTAGGCTCTTCTTATATTTTAATTTCCATAAGGAGAGATCAAAATAGCAACCTAGGAGAGATTTTGCTTAACTTTTATGGAATCCTCCACCTGGGATGTTCTCATGGCACTTCCTATATTATCCTTCAGATATTGTTTTGTTTTTTCAGTAATTTTGATGGTCTGTATTTCAAATAGTGAGAAAATGCTATGGAAATTAAGCTTTTGCCACCGTTTTAGTTGATATTTTAACTGTGTGACTTGCTTATTGATTTTAATTGCTTATTGTATACCTTGTTATTTTGCTATGCTAATCTTCATTGTAAACCACACAAAGATAAATAGGAAAGGTGGTGTATAAATGCCTTAAATGAATAAAATTGATTAAATTACTTCTGTATATGCATGTACAAAGCAGCTGGCTTTGGCTATCTGGTCTGCATGCACAGCATCTCATTTAACATTCTAAGCCTGAGAAGATGTTCCTGGGAAAACGATATTCTATTCATAAACCAGCTGGGCATTAGGAGCCAGACAAATTCACATGCCAAACCAATTATATGTTCAAGGGACATCCCTAGGAAAAACCCATTATTGGGAAGGCTGGTAGTTCAGCACACTGATCGACAAGTTCTATGACCAATTCAAAACTAAGGCCCTTTCCACACATGGGAAAGGAACCGCGAAAAAATGCTACTCACCAGACTTCTTCAGCATCCGGGCAAGTCTGTCGGGATGAGGAGCAGCATGAGCTCATCGCTTCGCACTGCTCCGGCATCCAAAATGGCGGCTTCCGGTTAGTGGAGGCTTTCCACCAACCGTAGAAGCTCGTCAGCCTAAAGCCTGCCCCCAGCAGATCTGCAAGCACGCACTTGTGCGCGTCTGCAAATCTGCACCGGAGTGCGGGACGGAGCGACACGGAGTTGCGTGCTCCGTGCTTTTTAAAAACCTCTAAAAAGAGGTTTTTAAAAAGCACACTGCACAACCAGTTCCGGTCGCTCTGAACCAGACTGAGGTGCAGAACTACAAAAAGTAGTCCTCCCCAGTCCACTATATGGTGCAGAAGACCTCCGTCGGATGTCGCTCTGCACCGTTTTAATAGCCCGGTGCAGAAAGGGCCAAAGTCTGTGAAATGATGTAGATTGAGGCTTTACAACATTGCATATGCTGTGTCTCATAATTCCTTGGCCTTGATCTGCTTCACCTTGGATGTCTCTTGCCTGTTCTGACATCAGGTGGAATCCAGATTGCCTATACATTTATCATTTTATTATAATTAATTGGAATGGAACCAGTTAGGGCCTCAAACTGCTGGTCCCTCAGGTGAACCAATAGAATCATAGAATCATGGAGTTGGAAGAGATCCCAGGGGCCATCAAGTCCAACCTCCCGCTATGCAGGGACACCCATCAAAGCATTACCAACAGATGGCCATCCAGTCGCTCCTTAAAAACCTCCAAAGAAGGAGGCTCTACCACACTCTGAGGAAGCATATTCCACTGCCAGACAGCTCTGACCGTCAGGAAGTTCTTCCTGAGGTTCAAGTGGACTCTCCTTTCCTGCAGCTTGAATTCATTGCTCCTTGTCCTAGTCTCTGGACCAGAAGAGAACAAGCCCGCTCCCTCCTCAACATGACATCCCTTCAAATATTTAAACATGGCTATCATGTCCCCTCTTAACCTTCTCTTCTGCAGACTAAACATATCCAGCTCCCTAAGCTGTTCTTCACAGGGCATAGATTTCAGACCCTTCACCATTTTGGTCGCCGTCCTCTGGACACGTTCCAGCTTGTCAACATCCTTCTTGAATTGAGGTGTCCAGAACTGGACACAGTATTCCAAATGAGGCCTAACCAATGCAGAATAGAGTGGTACCATTACCTCTCTCGATCTGGACACCATACTCCTATTGATGCAACCAAGAATCATGTTGGCTTTCTTGGCTGCTTTATCACACTGCTGACTCATGTTCAGCTTGTGATCTACCAAGGCTCCTAGATCCCTTTCACACATACTGCTATCCAGCCACGTGTCCCCCATCTTATATTTCTGCCTTTCATTTTTTCTACCTAAGTGTAGGACCTTACATTTCTCTCTGTTGAAATTCATTTTGTTAGCTTTGGCCCAGCTCTCCAATCTGTCAAGGTTGTTTTGAAATTTGATCCTGTCCTCTGGTGTGTTTGCAACCCCTTCCAATTTGGTGTCATCTGCAGATTTGATCAGCATGCCCTCCACTCCTTCATCCAAGTCATTGATGAGGATGTTGAATAGCACTGGGCCCAGGACAGAACCCTGTGGCACCCCACTACTCACTTCTCTCCAGGATGAAAAGCAGCCATTGGTGATCACCCTTTGGGTTCAGTCGGTCAACCAATTACAAGTCCAACTCACAGTAGCCCTGTCTAGCCTGCATTTTGCTAGCTTCTTTGCAAGTATGTCATGGGGAACTTTGTCAAAGGCCTTACTGACGTCAAGATATGCTACGTCTACAGCATTCCCTTCATCTATCAAGCTTGTGACCCTATCATAAAAAGAGATAAGATTAGTCTGGCATGACTTATTTCTGAGAAATCCATGCTGGCTTTTAGTGATTACAGCATTGCTTTCTAATTACAAACTGACTGTTTAATGATCTGCTCTAGGATTTTTCCTGGTAACCCTGCTTCCCTTGTCTCCCTCTCCTACAGATCAATGGAGTGGCTGCTGGATAACAGTTGTGGGAAAGGCAAAGCCTGTTGAAACTGGCTTCTCAGAAGATCTAATGATGGCCTTGCTTTACCTCAGTTCTGCAACCCACCAAATCAAGTTCAGTCTATGAGCTGTGTAAGGCAAGCCACCAGGTGCTTGATAAAGATAGTCTTCCTTCAGCCACTCTGGAGACCCTCAGCTTATTGGCAGGCCACCTTCTGTGGCTGTTTTGCCATATTTGGTTTGATGGTGTGCACGTTATGTAGGCCTACATTTGTGTGAATAAGTAGTGTTCACGAAGGGAATATAGTTGTTTTCCTTGGTGTCACTAAGTTCAGAAAGTTGATCTTATTTTACACACACCCTCATTTCACAGTAGGGGTTGCTATGAAAAAAGAAAGAATTTGGTGTTATATATTTACTTAGGAGCTGTCTATGATGCTAACAAGATAGCATAATCACTATTATGTAATTGCAAAACATTTATGTAGAAGACACAGGTGAAGAAGGAAGGGTTTAAACCATCTTGTCACTCTGGAGATGCATCCCCTTGGTTTTAATATATATTTTTATTCTATGATTTCTATCAGTCGTGATTAGTTTACGCATCTGAAAATGCATTATTTTCAAACCTTCCTGGCCCTTGGTCATCATGAACCCAGAAAATGTGAGCAGATTATTAGCAATAGCAAATTGCAAAGAATGTAATCCTCCCAGTGTAAATGAAACGGAGAAGAACTGCTGGTTTGGTCTGATTGCCAACTTTTTTGGCAGACGTAGATAGCATCTTAGTATTAAAGTTTTAGAGGTATCGTAAGTACCTCTAAAACCCCCAATACTGTAAATATCTCCAAAATCCTGCACAATTGTTCACAACACAAGTAAGAGTTAGAGAAAACAGACAACAGACAAAGTCAATAAAGTGACTTTGGTATTTTCTAAGATTCTAACAAGAATAGTAACAACAAAAATAATCAACTGTCACTAATTATTTAAGTGTGATTAATGCTAAGTTATATGATGATGATGATGATGATGATGATGATGATGATGATGATGATGGCCACCATCATAATCATATAGCTTAGTACTAATCATACTCAAGTATAATAAGCAAATCATGATGCAGCCAAATATCTGAGAATAGAACTGATCAATATAGGTTATTGGTACAATTCCTCATCTAAATTATCTCCATTGAGAAACTCAATGAAAAGAACATACTTGACTTAAGCTGCCTCTACTCAAATTTATCCTCCATAAATAACTACAAAACTAATCAAGAAAAACATAACTTTCTTCATAAATAACCTATAATATTTATCAAAAGTGGCCTTAATACTAATAAGAAACTTTAACATGTGTTAGGATATTACCATAAATCTGTCTAATTTCACAACTACTATAAATATTTCAAAAATCTTGAATAACATTCACAACACAAAAATAACATAATGTCATATGTAACACAAATGCCATACATAACACAAATATCCTAATTAGCGCAGCTGTAATAAATGAAACATAATAAATGCAATTAACAAGGCCCAAAAATGGAACTAAATTCATTGCACTTTATATAAAATTAAACACACCATCTATTAATATCCAGACTGCATCACCTTTGCATAAAATGTAGAAGAGGAAGACAAATCTCATAAAAAGTTCCATCAAGTTTTTTCTTGTCCCATAACGGAATAAATTCTGACAGTTTTGCTATTTTTGCAATGTGTCAGATTTTAAGTCACCATAATTTAATAGAAGGAGCTTCACTACTTCTTCATCTCACAGCAATCAATATCTCCATTGCTGTCAACAAATTCCAAGATATCTCATGATATTCTATCTTGACTCCTTCACATAACCCACTAAAGTTGCATATGTGTCAAATAGTAGCACACAAATAATCTTTAAATTAATTGTACCTCTCTTTTTCTCTCTCTCCAAAGCATTGCAGTTCCAGGTTTAAACCAGAACATATGCCCAAAGCATCAACACTCATATGTAGCAGCATATCTAGCAACAGTCTCATTTCTGGCCATGTCCCAGTCTGTTCTCATATATATTATTCAAATGTGCTGATATTAAATATTATTAACATAATACCTTAGAGTGATTTTCTCTAATGTATCAGACTTGGTGATGCTGATGGGCCTTTTGTAAAGATAAGTCCCTCATAGATCTAGTTAGAGTTTTCCCCGGTGCTTTTCTTCATTTATTTTTAAACTTGTTATCCATCTTTCATCTGTTTCTCTCTAATATTTTGGGAACTATTCCCATTTTCTCATTAAAACTGAATTCTGGTTTCTCAAAGTTTCTTAAATCTAGTCTTAAACTAACTCTACTAATATGATAATAAGCATAGCTGAATACCTGTGGATACTGAGACCCAAAAAAGTACTTTTTTAAAAAATTTAGAGTTACAGCTTTACATTAATTACATTTTTCATGGTGATATCCTTATCACTTGGGACTAAACAACATGGAGTAGGATCGTAGGTATCTCACACGAAGGACTAATGCAGAGTATTACTTTGAGGTGCATTGCAGAATGAGGCATTACTGCCTCCTGTCTAGTGCAAACACAGTTCAATGGCACCAGGGTGCTCTCCTATAGCCAGTCATTGGCTGTAGGGATGACAGGGGCACCTGTGTAAGGTCCAAGGATGATTAGACAGTCAGAAAACAAGAAACAGCCCTTGTGCTTCTATTCCGCCAGTGCACTCACTGGAGATCTGGAAGGGCAATAACTATTCCCCAGCCAGCAGGCACCCACCCACCCACACATCCTTTAACCACCACTTGGCCATAAGGGTGTGCCCCAGTGCTGTAAAGCTGCACTGTGCAGCCAGGGAAAGTGAAAGTGCAGCATAAGTATGCCAATGGAGCTTTACTCTCCACTAGCAAATACCAGTACATCCAAGTACTCTCAGATTGCTTTTTTTTATCTTTCCTGGAGCAGTGAGTTCAAAGATGCTTCTGGAAGATTCCTTTTCAATCATATAGTCATTGGCCATGCAGAAACCCTTGGGATTCTGTCTTGCCTGTTATGCTATTTGACATGTACAAAGTGGAAGCACCATAAAAGATCCAAAAACTTCATTACTGCAAGTATTGGATCTGTAAGATGAAGTTGGCACAGTGGAATTTCCATCCACTTTGAGCCACTTCTGTTAGTTCTTCATAACTTATAGGGTGCCTATCAGTGGCTTCCAGGACATTGAATTGGCCATGGATATTAGTCTGCACATAAAGTAGATATGTAAAATGTTAAAATCTATCCCCAAATAGGCACCTTAGTTAGCTCCATTAAGGTTCAAACTAAAATGCAGAGCAGATTTACTGCCCCACTGACATGAGAATCACCAGGCAACAGTGCCTTTGGGATGTATGAGATATCTGAATGTGCCCTATAGCTTCAGCAAGCCATAAGATTTGAAGGCAAGGGGACCTTTGCACCTCTTAGTCTGTCTGGCTCATGTCCTTGCAGAAGACCCTCCCAAATCCGCTATAGATTAGAGGGACATACTGAATGTCCAACCTTCTTATCATATGCATGCTTACTTGTCTAGATGCCAGTTTTTCCCCCAATTTATTCTTGTAGTAAAGGAGCAAACATATCCTGTTTTATTTCTCTTCTAAAGGGCACTGTTGTAATTGAACCCTGATCCTCATATTATTGCCTGCAGTATCAAAATGAATACAACCGCATGCAAACACACACACACACACACACACATGCATTCATCCATGTGACAGATAATTAGCATGAAATTAGACAGAAAACAAGATAAAGAAGTTAAGAAAAAAAACCAAGGTCAGATGTTTGAGAAAATGATGAGCAAAGTTATATGAAACCTGTTGTTTTTGTAATCCAAGCTCTCTCCTCTTCACACTCGAGGGATTAATAGTTCCCCAATAGCTCACAAAGAGATGGTAATAAACAAAGCACTGTCACTGTGACAATTAGTCAGCTACACAGCCAGTTCTCCCATGAGACAGAGGCCCAAGATGCCTCTGGTGGGAAATGTTCAGTGGTAGGGAGAAGGCTCTCTGGCTCAGGGATGCTATCTTGTCTTTTACCTCTGGCAGCATCATGCCTTGGGCCAGCCCTGACCCTGAAGAATATGTACAGTGCTCTACACATCTCTTCATTAGTTCTCTAGCAACACGGGACTGTCTCGTCTGGTGAATACTCTTTCTCTGAATTCTTGTAAGAAGGGCAGGGGAAGAGGAAGGCATCTGTCTCCCTTTGCACACTGTTATTTATTGCTTACATAGATATCCCATCATCCCCCAGTTAGATCAAGGTAACATACATGGCTCTCCTGCTTTCCTCATTTTATCCTCTCCACAATCCTTTGAGACAGTCAGGCTGAGACAGCAAGGTCAACCATGAATTTTCTGGCTCAAGGTAGATCTGTTCCTAGATCTCTCTCAACTTGGGGGCATTCTCACCTGGCTTTTGGAGAAAAGCTGGACCTTGATTTGCCTCAGGATAAGGCAAAATTTGGTGTGGAAGTACCTCTTCCTGCTTTCCCTTCTCTCTTCCACAGGCACAGTGTCCCTTGCCTACATTCTTCATTTTCTGAGTACTACAGTACAATCATCTGATATATTTACTAAGCAAATTATACTTCCTTTTCGAATCTGAGGAAAGTGGAATTATTTTAGGTAAAAGCCCTTTTTTTTCTCCTTGAGGATATAACAAACTGCTGGCAGAGCTCTCTGTTCTTATTAGTCTGTGCTGAAGTGCTGCAGGATTAGTTATAATTAACTGTCATTGTGTCATTTTCCCCCCAACTCCTCAGATTTATAAAATAAAAAAAGACTAGCAGGAAGCATGATTAAAACATCTCAGTTCTGCTCCTGAACAGTTCTATTACCTAGCTCTGAAACATTCCCAATCTCTCCACACATGTTGTTGCTTCCTCAGCTTCACAATATAAATAGCTGCATTTTTCTAATAATAACAAGTTGCTGAGAGTGGACCATGTTTTAAGGTAAACATTGCACATGAAAGCAACAACCCGTGCACTTTAGAACTCTTTGGTGTGCAGTAGCCTAAGGCTTACACACTTATTTTTTAGGAGTACTAATGCAGCTAATTGATTAGTGGTGTAATTCTTCAAGGTAGTGCTTGCATGGTCTAAATGCAAGTTCAAAAGTAATTAAATCCATATCTCTGATATCATGGACAAGAAGCTCAAATCATTCACCAGCGGTCCAAATAACAATTATAAATCAACTCTCCATAGATTTAGAAGAGGGGTAACCCACTGAGGAGGGGAAGGACTCAGTTTTCACTCCCATGCCCCCACCATGTGCAGCTGTAACATTGGCTGAAAATCAGGTCAACTGCAACTTCCAGGTCAAGCAGAAGATTTCCAGGACCCAGGTGGAGCAGTTGAGGATTTAAAATGAATCAGCCTCAGCTGGAGTCTTTCTCTGTGCTATCATTTTGTGGGGAGAGGACACCTAAAAGATTAAAACTGTGGGGTACAGAGCCCTTCAGGGTTGAATACAGCTTGAAGAGCATGTACACTCACAGAAAGCTCCTGGGAGTTGTATGAAGCATGTGGGACACATGATTTCCACACCTGATTTATAGGTAAACGTTTTGGCCCTTTTCCATCTCTTTGCTCTCACAAAGCGGCAGGCAGCTAAAAGCAAGGCCTGATACTTGAGATAACAGTTGCAGTAGAATGCATCAGAGCTTGAAGTACTTTGTCACAAATAACAATGTCACCTGTAGTGTGTTACTTTTGAAGGATATAACAATTGGGGGGGGGTTAATATTGGAACATTCATGTTAATGGGAGGGATGCTGTAATAAGTAATGGCTGGAATCCTGTATCAGCTTATACTTAACTCAGTAAACTAAGTAACTTTTTCTGGCCCAATTCCCCCCAAACCTGATGACTCATCATTGAACCATGTTCTGATCATTGGCATAATGGACTTCCTTCTCCCAATGCAGCTAATGGCTGGTAAAGTAGCAACAGTGTGAAAGTCATGGCTAAGTAGGATTTGTGAATGGGAAACAATTACAGTTAGGTTAGTACACGTGTTAGTACACATGACTGATGCACTACTTGTAACATAAAAAGCCATGAATAATGCTAATATGTTCAGATTTTTCAAACACTGCCACTATCTTGTTAGCTCTTTTAAATAATGTTCCAAGCTCTCAGAAGCATACACTAGGCAAACAAAAATGAGTATTACTACACACTGAATAGTGGCTGAGAAGGGGATAGGCACATGTCAATAGCTAGGGAAATCCATAGTTAGAGGGGTCTACACAGCCAAAAGCTATACATAAAGTAAACTGTAAATAAGTAAATAGAAATATCTTCAACCAATACTGGAAGTATAATATTTTGTTCCACAACAGGAGAATTCTCGAATGCCTGATTTATTTTTATTTTTTTAAATCAGTGCATGTGCAATCTTGACTCAGAAAATATAGAAAAATAATTGGTGTGAACTTGCATAACTTCTGATCTGGCAAGCTAAATGCAAGCAGTTAGCCATGTATGAAAATTGCCAGGTGTTCCTTTGTTTCTGCTATCCCAGGCAAAGAACTAAAATAGGAAGTATATCATGATATCTCAGCTACATTTAACTGGGAGTGGCTCTCCCAGTTAAATGTAGAGGCAATTAAATATGGAATTTCTGTTTAGAAGATGATAGCTTTGGACAGATGCATCCAGTTTTCAGCACAAAATTTTTGGTTGTAAGCCTGTACACACTTACACACAAGTAAGTCCCCTCTTGAACACAGCAGGACATACTTCTGAATAAACATGCTTTGGATTATACTGTAAATCATCATGCTGATTTTGGAAAAAAATTGGCTGAAACACATCTGTTGCTCAAGGCTGTTTTCTGGTATGTATATTGAGGTGATCTTAACATCACTGTAGGTATCTCATAAATTTATAAGTATTCATGAAACAGATTTGTTAAAGGTTATATTGAATAGGTAGATATGGATACTCTGAGAGTATATTATTTCTCTGTTGAAACTCCATCTGACACAGTTTGTATTGCCCCCCAAAAAAAAACTCTTAAAGGAAATGATCAAGAGAGATAGTAGAAGGGCTGTAGTAGTGAAAGGGCTGTAATGATCAATGGTGACAGCACAGCAGGTATCTTAGATGTCCATGAGACTTATGAATCCACAGTATACATGATACTAAAACCTGAACAACTAGTAAAGAGAGAAGTGCCTTACCCCCCGTTAAATTTGTATGAAGTGAATTAAGAAGCTGCCTTAGGCTAATTCAGACCATTGCTCCATCTAGCCTAACAATTCTTCCAGATAGTGGTCCTTCCCAGAGACTTCTTGGATACAAAATGTGTGTTTGATCCATGGTCTTCTTTGGTCCTTCTCCAAAAGCATAGGTACACCAGAATGTTCTGTAAGAACTGAATAACAAGTGTGCATTTATTTCACAACAAATCCAATGTCTGGAAAAACGTCAGCTTAGGGAATTTCATGATGTGAGATAGAAAGTAAACAGATCACATAAAATAGTCATGAAAGTGAAAGTAATTACATGTGCACGCCTAAGGCAAACCCCCTCTAAACAAATGTTGCCAAGAAAATCCCTCGCTAGGGTCACCGTAAATTGGAAATAACTTGAACGCACACAACAACAACAACAACAACAACAACAAGCTCACCTGGAAAAAGCCAGTGTGATGCAGTGGTTTAACTGCTGGACTAGGGCCCTTTTCACACAGCATTTGCCATGTGAAAGGGCCCCTCGAGCATCGCACAATTGTAAGGAGCAATCTGCATGATGCACTCACAATCGCGTGACGCTCCAGGGTAGGGCAGGTGCTGCTCGCACATTTTTTCGAAATGGTGCACGATCGCACATTGCTCCAGGGCCCCGTGTGCACTTGCCATGTGTGTGGAGCCTCCAGAGCTGCAGCGGTCATGCTTGCTGCACTGCAGAAGGAAGAGGCAGGGCTCTTGTACTGCCTGCTCGGGAGCAGGCAGCTCATGCGGAGCTGAAGCAGCAGGGACACGAGAGCCTCTTGCTGGAGGCTGCTCATGCGATCCCCGCACCCCAGCCCCGAAAAAAGGTAAGATGCTGAAAGGGCCTAGGACTCTGGGAGAGCAGAGTTCAAATCCCTGCTCAGCCACAGAAACCCACTCGGTGACATGGGACTAGTCACATTTCCTCAGCCTCAGAGCAAGGCATAGCCAGGCCATAGTTAGAATATCACCAGGAAACTCCAATAATGGATTTACAGTTAACCTCTGATGACTCAACCTTTATGAGACAATAGGATCTGGGATGTTCTCACAGGATGGCTGATTGTCTTCTCTCCCTCTGACCAAGCAAACTTCCCTTTTGTCCCCACACCTGTCCAACAATTACAGAGCTGTCAAGGCCTTTGTCCTTAGCATGTGTCACCTAATGATAAGGCTATTGGCTCATTCTGGACCCTATTGTCCACCCTCCAAACTCCATTGTTTACTCTGCCAGAGAGCCATTAACACCTTTACCCTCCAGGCAGAAAAAGAGTATCTAAACTCCAGGTTTTTGTTACCCTGTTTACTGGGGGTCCCGGGAGGGACGCCTAAATAACCAAACAATAAAATACAATTTTGGGGAAAATTAGCTGGAGCACTCACTTAAGCTAGCGAGAGGCAGGGTAATTTAGTGGGATCTTGCAACCCAGCGTCTACGGGGTCAGGTCAGTCAAGCAGCCAGATGGGTTTAAAGTAATAAAATGATGTTTACTGAATACAAACAAATATTAAAGACACCATAGTCACACAGCTAACTAAGAAATTAGAGGTTGGATTAAGGATAGGGACTTTCAGAGGAAAATGGGTGATACGACACCTGTCTCATCATCCTGGACCTCAGGAGAGAAGCCGGCGGTGCAGAGAAGAAGCTCAGCTCGATTAGCTGAGGGGACAAGCAACGCAGCAGCAAGATGGGGCGCAACTCAGGAGCGATCCGAGGAAGGTCCTGGAATCAGGGGGTTTTATAGGGTGAATTAGGACTGCAGGCTATGCCTTACTGGGGGAAAACAATGAGTTTTGGGTGCGAGACAATGTCTCGGAAAGGTCACAACTTTGCATGATGGAATCAGAGCCGAATTAACAATAGTGTGGCCAGTATGCAAACGCACAGTGCTTACCAGTGGACAGCACAACCTTTGTCCTGTAGCCTGCTCAGCGCAGGAAGCCTTTGTTAGTATGTAATGAGGTGTTTGCCAGAGAGGTCCCTGAAGCAACATGTGACGGATATTTATATGAACATCCCAGTTAGTTTTACTTAATCTAGCAATTCACATTGCACATGTACCATATGGACAAGTTTTAGCACATGTACCATGTGGACAAGTCAGATACAGATGAGAGGTTAACACTTGTGGGAGGCAAGTCTCTATTTTGTTTCCTCCTCTATTTGTTACCAGGACTTCTACCCCACTTGCTAATCTCACAAGACACCTGAGATGCTGCAAAGGTAAAATAAAATATTAAACATCATACAAGTATTTATCTAAATTACCAAAACAGAACAAACTTTTACCAGTGAAAAAAAAACTGTGCCCACAGCAAGAGTCGTATAACTGTAGAGTGGCCAAAGAATCCCATCCTGCTCATGAAACATCTCACCCCTGAAGGCAGAGGCTCCTAGAAAATTATTGCTGAAGAAGATCTTAATGACTATGCAGACATAGGTAGGTATTTTATATGCTCTTGAAATAAACATTGATTCTCAGAAAAAACTCAGCATAGTAAGGAGGGGGGAAATTCCCTCACCCTCCCACCTTGATTCCAGTTTTTCATAGCTGAAACATTGAGAATCCAATGAAGTTTTCTAGGAGCTAAATATGACAGAATCTACATTTGGAGGCAGGCAGAATTGTATGTGTAACTGAATAAACTTCATGGTTTTCAAAGACCGGTGTCACACCAAGTGAATGGTGATAAGGAACAGAGGCAAGGACACTTCAATACAACAAGGATAAAATATTATACAGTCCTGCCTCCACATTTGCAGGTTTGACCTTCACAAATTTGATTATTGGCGAGGCATGCATGTGCTTCTCCCCAATTTTCCTCCTCCCATTCCCTTGTGTTTTGCTGGGGCTGGAGAAGGAAGGCAAGCAGACAGACAAAAGGCAAGGAAATGTTGGAAGCATTCACATGTCTTCCTTCTCCCCTCCAGAGCTCCCCTCCCATTCCCTTGCCTCTCCCACCGGCATGCAAAAGGCAAGGGAATGGGAGGGAGGAGCCTCAGAAGGGAATGGAGGAGGAACATGGGGGAGTTTTTCCACTTTCATGAGGGTTCTGTGCCACAAAACCTCACAAAAAGTGGAGGAACCACTGTAACACTAACAGAACAGGCCAGATAGCCCAAAATGTCCAAAAGCCAGTGGTTGGACTAGATAACTTTTGGGTTCCTTTCTAGCTTTTCAGTTATATTATTCTGCTTGTTCAACAGAGGTTGTGCAAGAGCTTGTGCAAATACTGGTGGCAAAGAAGACATAAGAACTGCTGTAAAACCTACCTATTACTGCAGTGCATGAACTCACATGTCACCTCTTTCAAGAAGCCCTGACACTAGCCATGTTGCACTTTCTGCTCACTGAATGTTCTTTGTGTGTCCTTTGCACATCTAGTCCCTCACCTCAACTGACCAACTGAAAAGCTAAATATGACATTGAACTGACAGAACAGGAGGGAAGGATTCTTCCAGCCTACTGGGGACACTGATGGTTTCTCTAGGAAACCATGTTTGGCAGTTGATTCATTTTATTCATGTATTTCTACTCCACTTCGCAAGGGAAAAGGCCTTTTTCCCTTGCAAAGTGGAGTAGAAATATATAAATAAAACTGTGGAGTATCTTCTGATTCCTCATTTTCTGGTATGGTATGGTTGGACCACACTATGCGAAGGTCATTCAAGGAATCTTGGCAAAAGATTCCATCCAAATTTTTGTTTGGTATCTATTATCTTCTAAACAGCTCTAACATACTTATACTCCACAGCTGTTTCACTCATCTACTGTTATGGTGAGACCATCATAACTACCATACGGTCATGACTAGCCAGCAAGACTATCCTTGTAAGACACCATATTTGACTTTCAGTAGTGTGGAATCTATCTTGCCCCTCTCATTTGACACTTAGGCTCTTAGAAGACACTGTGAGAATATAAGAAGAAGGTTGTGTGAGAGTTGTCAACACTGAAGGAAAGGACCACACTTGTAGAGGATCTCATTCAGAGCAGGTAGAAATGGTCCACTGACAATAAGAGTTAGGCTATGTCACCTGTGATGATTCCACTAATTTTACTTTGTCTTGCAAACGTAAAGGATCAGTCTGGTGATAATAATGCCTTCTCTATGAAGCCTCATATGGCACCTCTACGTACTGCCCTTTTGTGTGTTCAGTATTCACAATGAATATGCCCAATATACATATATTGGATAAGTAACAGTATCACTGTTTTTGATACTGACTGATACTCTGCCCAGTTTGTTAAAAAAAAATATATGGGAAATTGAAGTATTTGCATCCACAAAGCTGTAAACAGGAAATCACACTAAGCATATGCTCCCAGCTTCATTATTCTTATTTAATTTCATCAACTTTTTAAAAAGATCAATAAATAATGAGAAACATCACTTTGCATATGAATACATAAAGACTTTCCTATGCCTCCTGGAATTTATCTATGTTAAGCAGCTGCAACCAATATAAGCAACAGCAGCATCTTCCATGCAAATGATCTTCATAGCAGGACAAGAATTGAAAAAAAGTCAGATTTCTGTTTTCTTTGTTGTTGTTGTTGTTGATCTTTTTAAAGAAAAAGTTTCTGTTAATGAAGTAAGGACGTATTGACTAAGGCAGTCCCCCAAGGGGTTGAAAAGTTCAGTGGTTACACTAGAGAACTGAAACAGTAATCTTATACATGTCTACTCAGAAATAAGTTCTCTTGACTTTAACGGGTCTTATGCCCAAGTAAGTGTACTTTGGATTGAAACTTCAGTTCCCTTCCCAGGAAAGAGTGCTGAAAGTGAAAACCATGTACAAATTAACAAGCAGAACATGGTGGAAGCAGGTACACAATTCTTCAGCAAGCAGGAAATCTATTAACTCTGCTTCATGTTCCAAGAAATGGCTTATCCAAGATAAGACAACACCCCAAGATCAATTAGCTCTGGTTACAAACTCCCAGCTTTCTCACTTAAATTAAAATGGCAGAGATGTTTCAAACCTTTCCTCCTTTGTCTCCTTCCCCAAGTGTGTGTGTATGTGTGTGTGTGTGTATGAACATATACATACAATTTAAAGTGTCTATCTGTCAAGCTATACAAATCCACAGGCCTGATCATGTAGTTGCCAAACTTGCTGTGTTAGCTAATGGGACCAAAAATGAAGACTAGAGTAATATTCTGGGCATGAAACATCACTTACTTTCGTTATTTCAAAAAAAAAAAAAAAAAAACCCGGTAGAATTTCTGTATGCTTTGTTCTGTGAAATACCTTTATGACTAAACTTTGATTAAACCTGATATTTAGAACACCTTCCCACATTTTCCCACAAATCTGAAACCAATTGACAAATGTCAGCTTTGGGAGAGAGGGAACACTGGTTCCATTTTTCATCATAAACCAACTTACGAGCACATAAAGATGAATTGTGTCAATGTTCAATGTCCATATTCTCAGGAGAGGAGTAGAGACTTAGGCCCTTTCTGTACTAGGCAATTAGAACAGGGCAGTGCGTCCTCTCATGGAGGTCATCTGCACCTTGGAGTGGACTAGGAGCGGACTGCTTACTGGAGATCCGCACCTCAGTCCACTCCAAAACAACCCCAAGTGGTCCTCCAGGGTGTTTTCTAAAGACCACAAAAAGCAGGTCTTTATTTTCCTGGAACGCGCCATTGCGTTCCTGCTCCCTTGTGCAGATTCACAGGCTTGCACCAATGCGAGCCTGTGATCTGCGGAGGGCGGGCTTTAGGTGTGGCAAGCTTCAGTGGTTGGTCGGGACCATGACCAATCGGAAGCCGCCATTTTGGAAGCCAAAAGTCACCATTTTGGAAGCTAGAAGCCGCCATTTTGGAAGCTGGAACAGTGTGGATCTACAGACCTCGCACTGCTCCAATTCGCCCTGGACTGAGGAGGAGGCCTGCGGAAGGGCCTCAGGGACAGTCTGTGTTGCTTCGGACCCCAGAAGAAGTGATAGGTAATGGCACAGAGCGATTGCCTCGCCACATGCGGAAAGGACCTTAGCTACATCTTCAGGGCCATTGTGCAAGTTTAGCCAGCAGTATGCCCCTTGTGCAATGAGTCCTGTTCTGCAATGGGGATCATAGCACTGTAAGTCCCATTGTGCAATGTGCATCATAATATTAGGGGTCCCATTGTGAAATGTGCATCACAGTGCTAGGGCATCTCATTGTTGCAATGACTATCCTGATGCTATGGGTCTCATTGTGCAATTAGGCATCATAACACGATGGGTCCCATTCTGCAATGGACAGCCTAGTGCTGTGGGTCCCACTGTGCATTGGGCATCACGGTGTTATGAGTCCTGTTTCACAACAAGTCACTCTGTGAGGGGCCTCCAGCACATCGTCACAATTGTCTAGGAGGTTGCGTATCATGTCAGGGATGTAGCTACATCACTGTAAAGCTTCTGATGCAGGATACCTGCCAATATTTTCCATTCTTGCATGAAAGAATGGAATAAGTGGAGATTTAGGCCATTTCCACACAATGGCACTATTCTGCAACAGCAGCAGGTTGTTTCTGGTCCAGGATTCATGCTACCACATAGTGTCATTGCTATCCAGCTGCTATCCTATCCCCAGGCATTGCAAAACTGCCTTATACCATTTCCAGGAAAAAGAAATCCATTATGAGCCTCCTTTAGTGCTTCAGTCCCATCAGCTGACCCAATGCAGTACCTGCTTCCTATCCTCCTGGATCCAGGAGCAGGCAGGGTGTGTGCATGCCTAGCTTGTCCCTCCCTCGGCTGCCTCCCATGGTGTGGTAATTTCGAAATCTATCACCTTGCTGGGTATATTTTAAATTTCTCCTTTGAGATAAAACTTAATTTTTTTTCATACATTTTTAAGCTTTATAGTGTGAAAGTGAAATAGTGTACTGGCATGTTGTGCTGTTACAACATTGCTGTGCTGGTACGGCTTCCAAAAAGCACTGATCAATTGAGGTGATGGGGTGCGTTGAAGGCGGGGAAGGGAGTGGCCAAGAATGCTGTAGTGTGGAAAGAACACCAGTGGCAATTTCATTCGCTTAAGACGGAAGGGTGCGGAAGAGAGTGTTTCTCACCTGCTACCATCACATGAATGACAATGCTGGGATGTAACAGAAGAACACACTAATGGAGTATGGTGCGGAAAGAACCTTACTTCCCTAGTTGGGGCTAAAAATTCATTTTACGTCTCAGAATCCAAAGTCCATCAGAAAAGCACATCTGTCCACATTCTAGTATCACATTCTTTGCTTTGCTTTGCTTTGCTTTGCTTTGCTTTGCTTTGCTTTGCTTTGCTTTCAGTTCTGTTTGGCTTGGCACAACCTTGGCCTTTTCCACACAAGGGCAATACATCGCACTGGCATCATATTCTTACTACTACGTCTGCACGTTAAACCAGTTACTATCAATGTTTCCTCTGCAGATTTGCATAGCTTGAGCTCTCAGCGCAATTACTATTGACGTAAAACCGATGTATTGTAAAACCAGAAAAATTCTAATGTAAAGCACAAAAACTGGTTTGGCTGCGTTTCTGACAACATGTGGAAGGTGTACACACAGAGGTGGTTCTCTGTGGGTGTTCCCACCTTTCCCTGGCATCATTTCTGCCTGCTCCTGTTTCCACCCCTCAAACGCAGAGCAGGAGCTGGAATACAATGAAATATGTTGGGATCCTCGGGATAGTTGCTTTTCAACTTCTGGCTGTCTAGACCAGAGCTTTCCAAACTTTTCATGTTGGTCACATGCTTTTTACATATGCGTCATTACGTTACACAGTAATTTTACTAGCAATTTTACTAGCAAACTGGAGGTGGGGGCTTATCTTCTGTAAGAACGAACTAAAGTACCTCCACTGATATGTAGCAATGGTTTTTTTTAAAAAATTGACCAATCAGAGGATTGGTGTGGAACAAGGAAGGGAGTGGGAGGAGAATGGGAGTTTCACGAAAATTGATGGAGCGGAAGCGGCAAACAATTTTCACTGCTTTACTTCAACAGAAACCGGAGGACATGCAGATAACAAACCAGTAAAATCGGAGTAAGTCGGGTTAAAAAACATCGCTCACAACACGCAGTGAAACACTCCTCCATTCTGGTGCAGAAACAGCCCTTCTTTGTTACTTATACTTCAGTAGTTTCCATTTTCACAGAGAGATTTGCAGGTGATTCATAAGAAACTACTACATAGAGGTCAAGGTTCAGTTCCTAGTACATTCTGGAGGTGAAAACTAATATTTTAGTATATGTATCCTTCCTAATCCTATCCTGTGAACCTCAGAAAAAAGATCAATGGCAAGGAGTTCCCATCCTTCTCTGCTTCCTGCACTATCTGAGGTGGTAATAGTCACAACTTCAAAGGGCACATTCATATGAGGCTTCAATTGCCTTTGAGCCTCTTGCACACTGATATCAACCCTTGAGTGCTGTTCAGGTAGGAGAGAAAAAGCAGAGGAGTCATTACACAACTCTGGACAAATACACTTTACATTCACATAGGAATCTGTTTTGAAGAAAGGCTGCTTTAAGCCTCTAAGTTCCCAACTTCCATCTCATTGCCACTGGAAGAGTTGTTTTATGGAAAGGTTCAGGTGAAACCTTCAGCTCTCACCTCAAAGCTGTATAAATGAGAACTTGGTATGGTTTGGTCTGTATCCATGTAAAACCTCACCTGCCTTCTGATAGGTACAGCTCAAACAGTCAAAGCCTCTTAGGATCTATTGTCAATGGCAACTGATGGTTTTGATACAGAGGGCCTCTTTGCTCTACTCTGCTATAGTGCTATTATTCCACATTCCACATCCTATGGAATCCTGGGCTTTGCAGTTTAGGGAGGAGCATTTAGAATTCTCAGCCAGAAAGCTCTTTGGCTTCATTAAACTACAAACCCCAGAATTCCACAGGATGTTGAAAGTAGAACAATAGCACTATAACAGTGCAGTGCAGAAAGGCCCTGAGGTACGTATATTTGTGTGAATCTACTCTACACTCTAGTCTGAATTTTAAATGAGCTGTCAAGGTCATTGAATCTTCCTCAGGAGTGAGGTTCAGCACCTAAACGTTGGGGGGGGGGAAATTCACTGCCCCTCAGACATCAGAACCACTAGCCACCACTACTTATTGTCCTAAAAATGTAGTTTTCTTCAGAAATGAACTAGCAATGGAAATGAAATTAAGCTGGTAATTTGAACATGTTATTCTTTCACCTCATGAGGGCCATCTTTTAGTGCTGTAGATCAGTGGTTCTCAGCCTTTGATCCTCTAGATGTTTCAGGCTTTAAATCCTAGAAGCTCCTACATTTCTGGCCAATAGTCAGGAATTCTGGGAACTGAAATCCAAAACATTTGAAGGACCAAAAGCTGAGAATTACTGGTGCCGATATCACATTCTGGCCCTTTGCCAGATATTGCCTTTTCCCCAGGATTTTGTATGCTGTCACACACACGCATACACACAATTTTAGGTTTCTGTCCAAAGTTATCCACCACATTATCCCCAGTAGATGAGATGTTAGGGCAGTCCACTCCTGTACACATTCGTATGTTTAACTCAACAGAATTTACTTCTGAGTAGGCATGTATAAGATTATAATGTTAAGGGTTAGTGAGCTTTTGGGAATTGCTTTTATGAATCAGACTCTTAAATAATATGAAAGGATTGAAGGAGAATACAGGAGACTCCTGATAAACAAGAGAAAGAGAGTGTAGTACTATAGTAGTTTATGTGTTGCACTAGAACTCGAGGAAAACTGGATTCAAAATCTTGCTCAACCCACTTGGTGGCCTTGGGAAAGTCACACATTCTCAGCCTTAGAAGAAGACAGCGAATAAATCTTTTAATAAATCTTGTGAACCAAACCCTGTGATAGAGACACTATAATCCAGAGTTGACTTTAAAGCACATATCAGCAAATATGCACACACCCAAAATTGACCATGAAGAAACTGCTATCTGTCTGAAACCATTCTGATGTTCCATTCTAGCTTTGTTTTCATGTGGATTTTTTTTTTGCCCTTTTTTGTTGCCACAAATGATTTATTAAGAATGCAATAACAGAGAAATATGCATTCATGCAATCTTAGCCAATCTCCCATTTTATGTAAAGTTGCTGCCTTAACCTGACAAACAAAATCAAATGCAAAAGTGTAATAAAAAGAATGGAAACTTCCCTTGGACTCAAAGTGACTGCTTGCCTATAAATGCGCTTAAGAAATAAGTATGGAGGCTCATTAATCTTGCACGTATAATGCACAGGACTTGTTTTCCATTAGACAAAGGGTAAAAATATTTTTTTCTGTTGGGGAACTCAATGGAAAAATGTACTATAGATACAACAATTTTTTAAAAATATCACATTTTTATTGTTTCTTTGATGTGGTAGATCTCAAGAGCCGACAGGACATTTAGGAAAGGGCTACTTAGTGACATGGCTGCAGTCCACCTTTTGTAAAGAGTTAGATTGCTTGCTATTTCCCAAGACTGGCAACAGCAGACAGTTATAGCTGATGGGCAATAATTTCTTCCCGACAAGCCAAGAAGTAATGCAATATTCATATGAAATGAGGCGAAGCCAGCTCCTGTAGCACAGAGGCGTGACACAATAAATATTCTAATTGGTTAGGTTGAGAAGCACTCTGAAGTCACGTTGACATCAGCGGGATTACTTGCTTAAGCAAGTGCTACTCCCACAAAATAAGAATTGTGGTGCTATATGCCATTCATAATTGGCATTCTTCTGTAGCAGATAATAAAATATGCTCTTTTTTAAAAAAAAGAAGTCTTTTTTACATTTGTATTAATAGGTTACCCTGCCACCAAATGGGTGCTCAAAACAGCATCTAAAATTCAGATAAAAATAGCCATAAAAACAAAATTAATACATTAAAAATGAAATCAAAACAGGCCAGAACATTGATTACAATAAAATCAGAAAGCAGCACTGGAAATCATGAAAGGAGGAGCTGATCTCCTTGATATTGATAGGGAGTAGAGATTGAATGAAATTCAGCTGAAATGGAGTCAAATTTGGAGATCCCAATCCCTCAAGAAACTTATACAGAAAGAAAAGGGGCATATCAGAAGTTCCCACGACTTACAGGAACTTTTTGTTTTGTTCCCAGAAAAACATACAATTTTTGAAAACTCTGCAGGAGTTTGAGAAACTGTGTGGCTTTGCTGTAAAAACCTACACTCACACATTTTTCACTCAATGCCTTTGTGGTTTGCATGTTGCACAAACCAAATGTTATGTGGCAAGAAGAGAAACTCCGGCTGACTGAAGCTACAGCCTTTGCTGGTTTGAATGTGCAATTTTCATTCTGTAAGGAAAGAAGCCTGTGTTTCAATTTCTGTGCTGAAAGCTGCACAGCTTCTAGAATACTACACAGCTTTCTGAGGAAGCTGTACAACTTTTGTAGGAAAGCTGGACAGTTTCCTGTCATTGTGTGTGTGTTGGGTGGGTAGGGGAATCCTGAACGTTCTGAAACTATAGGATTTCATTATTCTTGACACCCACTGGGAATTGCAAAAAAATCAAGATTTGCCATACTTAATTGGGAGTTTGATCTTCCTATACTCGCTTTCCATGCTTGCCTTCCTATAGAAGACCATTAAGACAAAATTCACACTCAAGACAAGATTCTGTTTACAACTAGGGTTGCCAAGTCAAGAACATCCCATGTCCTGAAATTTCAAGGCTCAAAATAACCTTTGTTTTATCCTAAAGCCTGCAATATAATTTTTAACCCACCCCTCAAATCCCTCCAATAAGTAACAAAATATATCTTGGGCTGGAGTGTACATTTTCTAAACTCCTCACTGAACAGGAAAAAAAAAAACTTTTTGGACTTCCGGTGGCTGCGGTGAGGAGCTAGGTTGTCACCCCGTGTAGCTCCGGGGGAGATAATCGCCCCACGAGGTCGAGAACCCGTTGGAGGAAGGGAGAATAACGGGAGGAATATCCCCTTGGGAAAGGGGGTTCAGAGGCACTTGGAAACGACCAGATTTTTAAGCGCGAGTGCCTGAAAGAAGTCATCTGAAGTTCGGGACACCAATCGCGCTGAAGAGGTCGTAGCAAGCCACCATTACCTCGTGGAGGTTCCTGAGAGGAAAAATCCTCACCACCACTTTATTTTAAAAGAAGAGAGGTTTTGGACTGGAAAAGATCAGAGGCTTTTGATCTACATTTT
>CAOKZL010003570.1:0-85345 GCA_948472985.1 Iguana delicatissima
GCTCCCCAGCAAATGACAGACTGAGGCATGCTGTCTCTGGTTCTGGAGGGAGTATATATCCATCATGACTAATAGACACAGGCATCTGCAGGCCAGTTTCTTATATCCTCTGTCACTAAGCTGTGGTCCCTTATGGAAAGGCTCTATGAAACTTTTGGTTTCTGGGGACATGAACAATATGAATAAGTATGAGTCTGTAAACCTCCCAGCCTGCCCTTTCTAGAGAGATAGCACTCTCTAAAGAACTTTCCAACTGAAGTGTATAGGGACCTTTTCCCATATATATTCTTTTTTAATTTTCAGAAAATTGTTACTGACAGCTGTGCACACACTGCTGCATCTTTCCAATCCTAGACAATTTTTGTTCACAAGGGTTATAAACTATACATTCTTCATAAACCCTTATTCAGGTCCTAGTCACTGACATTTGGTTTACAGCACAGGAAGTAGTTGAGTTGAGCTGAGTTGCCCCACATTCAAAGCCCCAGCCATCTCTGCACTACACTGGTATAGTGCTATTATTCCACTTTCAACATCCTGTGGAATTCTGGGGTTTGCAGTTTAGGAAGGGGTGTTTAGAATTCTCAGCCAGAGAGCTCTTTGGCTTCAGTAAATTACAAACTCCAGAATTCCACAGGATGTTGAAAGTGGAATAGTAGCATTATACCAATGTAGTGAAGAAATAGCCCCCATCTGGAGCTTACTCATGAGTAGGTATGCCTAGAATTAAATTGTGCTTGTATGTTTGTTGGAAAAAACTTGCAAACTGATAAAAACTGGTAAGAGATCCTGTGTCTTGTATTGTTCTGAGTGCTGGAGCAAGTCTTGGAGACTCTCTCAGCCTCAGAGGAAGGGAATGGAAAACTCACTCTGAACAAATCTTGCTGCCCTGCAAAAAAATCTTAGAGTCTCTATAAGTAAGAAACAATTCAAAGACACATAATAAGGAGAACTGTTATCTGATTCACCCTATTTTCCTTTGGCCAAACCTGGAGAGGGAATTCACCCTTTAAGCAGCTTAAAACTCTCCCTGCACTCTTTAACATCATAAAATACCTTTCTTCAAAACCAGAAGTGGACTTGCATCCATTTCAGGTTTTGCTGTTTCCCTGACGGTATTTTTAGCATTCCATACTGCCCCTATAGGGCTAACCTACTACATTTGCCCACCCTTGCTGTAAATAGCAAAGCTGTAGGCTGTGTTACCTAACACATGGTGTGATTGTCTCTGTTCGTGTCTCTTCCTCTCTTTCCGTGTGCCCTCACACCTTAAGGCAAAGTGCAGCCCTATGGCCACCTGTGGCCCTCCAGTGCTGTTTTTGCAGTCCTGACTTCTCCAGACTCCCCACAGTGATCTTTCTGTCATCCCTCAAAAGAGTAAATTAACTTAAGTGGAATCCCACTGGAGCAGGAATTCACCTTTTAAATAGATAACAGTTCCCCCCACACTTGTGTGCCTTCAGGTTGTTTCCAACTTATGTTGACCCTGAGGTAGGCCTATCAAAGGGTGTTCTTGGTGAGATTTGTTCATGGGGGGGTATCCCATTGCCTTCCTTTGAGGCTGAAAGAATGCAACTTGCCCAAGGCCACCCAGTGGGTTTCCATGGCTGAGCAGGGATTTGAACCCTGGTCTCCAGAGGCATAGGCCAATGTTCAAACCACTACACCACACTGGCTCTCCATCCCCGTACTATGTAACATATAAAAGTCAAAGTTCGTCTGTT
Source organism: Iguana delicatissima (assembly GCA_948472985.1). Lineage (NCBI taxonomy): Eukaryota > Metazoa > Chordata > Lepidosauria > Squamata > Iguanidae > Iguana > Iguana delicatissima. Next base: position 1,725 of record CAOKZL010003570.1, read on the forward strand.
TGGCTGTGTCAGGTGAAAACCTCATATGATTGGCTGCCTAAGAAGATTCTATGGAATCCTGGGGTTTGCAGTTTAGGAAGGGACCTTTCGAATTCTCAGCTGGAGAGCTCTTGGGCCTCAGTCAACTGTGTCTGTCTTGAATATGCCAGTTGCTATGGAGATGAGGCCTAGCAACAAGGAGGAGGGCAATGCATTCCCTCAGAAACCCTACCTCTGTATGTTAATAACTCTGAATACAGATTGGATTGGGCAATATGGGGAAAAGTTACAGGTACTGGATGAAACAGTTTGGGGAATTAGAGACATAGGATCTCAAATCTTTCTAACCAGTATTACCTATGAGAAAAAAAAATCCCAGCCAGTGCCAGGTAAATACACTAGTTAAATATAAAACAATACCTGTTTTTCAAAACCAGAAGTGGACTTATGCCCACTGTCAGTTTTGTTTTCTTTTGGGGGGATCCTTTTGACAGCCCAGAGCCCCTCAAAGGGTCTCAAGAGTAGAAAACTGGTCCTGGGCTCACCTTCAGTTAACCCCATCCCACCCTAGGAACAAAAGCCCCACATCGCCCACGTCCACATTTCTATCTGTACCCATGAGGACTAGAAGCCTTGATTTTTAAAACTCTGAAGATATCAGACTGCATGTCATTTGCCTGATTCCATGTTTGCACTATAGTTATCACATGGTACCTGTACCATCTATAAGTGGAATGTTTCTTGCCCCATGAGAAATAAGGAAACCAGCTCAGTTTTGAAAGCATTTAAAAGAGACACTGGACTCTGAGCAAGTTGTCACACTCTGCTGACCACACCGTTGCAGCCAGCAGTGTCGTAACGTGCCCTCAAATGGCACTTCCAGGCCTTCATGTGAAACCATGTCTGTCTCTGTTTGCAACGTAGGTGGATCAGAAACTTTGTAGCAGAGAAAAGTAAAGCCATAATTTGTAGTACTCCCCCCATTTTTTTTAAAATGTCATTTGCTGTCTTACCCAGAAAACCCCTGATCCTAGAATTTTAACGTGCCATTTCCCCCACCCCCTCCACACATCAAAGCCACAGTAGATAGCTTAGCGTGCATTCATTTTTGCAATACCATGTTACATTTGCATGTAAGCGAATGCAGTGGGGTAATGTCCCCATTAGGAAACACTGCAGCCTTTTGAAATGCTATCTTTAACATTCAAATAAAATGGCAATAACAACGATCCAAACAAGGATGGTGGATTTTCATTGAAAAAAAAGATCACAGAAAAGAAGGGTTAAAAAAAAAACATACTTCCTACAGAAGCTTTCCAAACTGAATTCAATACCTTTTGAAAAAACAGGGACCATTCACACTACAGAATTATAGCACTATTACTCCACTTTAACCGACATGGTTCTGTCCTATAGAATTGTGGGATCAGGGTTTTTAGGAGGGGCCTTTAGGATTCCCAACCACAGTGTTCTAGTGATGCACCCAACTATAGACCCAGGATTCCATAAGATGGAACCATGGCAATTAAAGTGGAATAACAGTGCTATAATTCTGTAGTGTGAAAAGACCTGTCATATTTAGCTTGCTCACGTCTACCCACAGGGCAAGTTTGCAAGGTTCATTTTCTAGAGATGATATGTGGTGCATTTTTTGTAAGAAAGTGATCTTTTAGTGCTATATAGGTTGAGGAAGTAGCAAGCAAAAACACACACAGGCAGGTAGTGCTAGGCAAAACTTATATTGCCAGCTTTTACAGCCACCGGGTTTTAAAACACAGCACTTAATTTGCTATCTGATCAAATCCAGATTGTGACTCATGCTCAAGGCTGGACAAACCAGTTTCAGAGGTCTTCCTCCCCTACAGGTAATGCAGGTAAACTTCTGTTTGGAGTTCCTATACAGTAGCAGGAACTGCAGCGGAACCTTCCCAAAGCTAAACAGAGACTGTAGGTAACAAGACAACACAGCCCATAACATCTCTGGATATTGTTCTGAGTTGGTCGTGGTGATGTTACTTGTTTTTCTGCTGCCCAGTTTTAGGCTCACAACCAGAGTTTGAGAATGTTGCAACTGTAGGAATCCCCCAGCCAATGGGCATGCTGGCTGGTGGGTTCTGGTAACTGTTATTCAACAAAATAACTTTCCAGACTGCTCAGCAAAAAAGCAGAGTGGCAGGAACTTGCCCATGTTTACCGGGTTCGGTACATGCAATTGTAATCTCCCCATTGCGGATCCAATACTTTTATCTTTGGCTTCACACTGACAAAGCATCAGCTCATTGAAAGCAGCTCTAACATTATGAATTCCCTGCACAGAAGATCACTTCCAGGCATGAAGTGACATGAAACCACCTGGCATCCGTTTATCATGTGTAATATCTTTTCTCGTATGTGCTTTGCATATGAGATTCATACAGGAAAATACATATGTACAGAAAAGTTATACATGATAATTTAGTAGCAGTACTTCTATTTCCCACAGCTTAGCAAAGTTACATTTTTGAACTACAACTCACTAAATCCCCCGGGCAGAATGCTGCTGGCCCTGTCAGCTGGGACATTCTGGGAGTAGTTCTGGGAGTAGTAAAGTAGTTCTTCCAAGTTCTCCTGTTTTCCCAGTCGTTGATTGAACACCTTTCATCATGAACCTGCCTAATCTCTTGAGCTTATAATTTGTTTTGGAGACTATTTTTACTGGACAAAATTCTAGATCAGCTACTTAGGTAAGCAGTTAATCAAGTATACTTAACAAAATAGTGTCTCCTGACCTCCATAATCCTGATTTACTGAGCAGCTGCTGCAGCAAGCAACAAGGATCTGGCCTCCTGATGACTAAGCTGCAGCAGACTGACCTTTCCACCAGTTCCCATGGGTGATGTCCAATGCAAGAAAGAATTGTGACAGAGATCCTGCTTTTGACTGTTGCACTGGAAATCATTGGTGGGAGAGCAGCAGAAACATCAGTCTGCTGCATCCTGATCCACGGAAGAACAGACCCTTGTCATTCATAGCCACTGCTGCATGGTAAATTAGGACTGGAGGATTTTTATGACCCCTCCCTATTCCCTACACAACTGAATGAGTAGAGATCGTGGATGAGAATTCTACATGTCCCTCACTAAAGTACAAACCCCAGGATTCCATAGGATGCTGAAAGTGGACTAAAGCACTCTTAACATTGTAGTGTGGAAATGGTGTAAGTCAGTGGTTCTTAACCTGTGGTCCATGGACCTCTGGAGGGGAACACAGTGTCCTCACAGGGGGCCAATGAAAGCCTGAAGAAATGTTATAAGCTTTTACCATTAGAGAAGGAAGGAAGGACGGAGGCAGGCAGGCAGGCAAATTTGTATTGAATCATTCCAATAAAAATAGGAGTGTGCTCATTTACTTATTTCTCCCTTCCCTCAAATCTGAAGACCCTTGATGACCCTTTAAATAAATATTTGATGCACTTTAGAGTGTTAAATTTTGAGTTTAGTCTCAGTGATCCACGGCAACAAAAAATATTTAAAGAGGATCTGCAGCAAATGAAAGATTAAGAACTGCTGCTCTAGGTGACTCATTTGTGACTGTGAATTCCAGCCATTGTTTTTAAATTTTGTATATATTATCAGTTAGACAATGAGAGTGTTTTCAAATGTGTTTAATTCTCTGGACTGGGCTTCTGACACACACTGAACCTCACTTCAATCAATTACATGTTAAATTTAACATGACCTTCCTAGTTGTGGCACTCTACTTGTGTTCTCTCCAGGGAAAGTTCATCCAGCACCTGCATTTATGTCATTTGGGTGCCAAGCAAAGTCTTACGGTGTTTATTTTGTGACTGTGAAATTCTTGCACTACTCTTTTAGATCTGTAGTACTTTAATTTATTATTTATTTGTTTATTATGTTTATATCCTGCCATTTCTCCTCTGATTTCAAGGCAGTGTACATGGCTCTTTCATCTGACTTTATATACAGAACGACCCTGCATGGTAGGTCAAAGTGAGAAAGTATGACCAGTCCAAAATCACCCAGTGAATTTTATGCCTCAGTGGGAATTAGAAACTGGATCCCACAAGTTCCACTTCTACACTCTTATCACGACACCATGCTCGTTCTCAGTAACATATTTACTAGCTTCCTTAAATTGTACTTTAGTTTTGTAAGCTATTCTGAATTGGTAGCATGCAAATTCCTGGAATGAATGAATGAATGAATGAATGAATGAATGAATGAATGAATGAATAACTGGTGGGGAGAAGGAGAGATCTGGAACTTTTGATTGTAGACAGAATTTTTTGACACGATGCAATCAGCTTAGGAACAGAGAGAGCCAGGTTTATGCATGTTCATGAAGCCAGGTTTTGTCATCAGCTGTTCAATGAAGTGCTGATCACTCAGTGGGAAAAGTTGTGCTATGCACTAATTCCTCTACCTTTCTTAAACATAATGTGCCAACAGCCAAGATTCTTTATCAGACATATACGGTGTCAGTCTCCACATGGGACTGCAGAGATAATGAATGCAGAATTATGCTATGCAACTCTTTTACTTAATGGTAACACTGTGCAGTTGAATCAAGACACTCAATGTGGCAAGTGAAGGCACAATCAGCTCTGCACATGAATCCATGAGCATCCCTCCACTATGCACACTTCCTATGTGTAATATGCATCCACCACTGCCTGCCCTACCCTGCTACCAAGACATGAACCGAATGCACCTATGCCTCTTTGGACAAAAATGCCCAACCACTTCGATAATAGCAATAGCATGTGTATTTCTATACTGCTTATCAGTATAGTGCTCTCTAAGCAGTTTACATTGTGTTAGCTAAGTGCCCCCAACAAGCTGGGTACTCATTTTACCGACCTGCAGAAGGATGGAAAGCTGAGTCAACCTGGAGCCTGGCAGGATCAAACTCACAACCTTGTGGCTGCAATATCGGCATTTAACCACCATGCCACCAGGGCACTTACACATGCATAAGACACCCACAGGGTTCCAGCCATAGTGATACTGGTCTTCTTAAATAGCACAAAAATTAAATAAAAGGTGCCACCCATCTTCAGGAACATTTGACAGTAAAACCGTTATGAAACCCACGTGTGTTTATAGCAAACACTGATTATTTTTAGTTCATGAAGACTGGCATCAGGGATCATCACAGTCCTAATATAGCTATGGCTACTGTGTCAGCTTAAAGAACCAGAGCTGGGAAATGTTTGTTTTTGTTTCCATCTCCCATAAGCATGGCTGTGGGATTCTGGGAGATATAATTCCAAAAAAAAGTAACGGTCCCCAGCTCTGTGTATGCTCATGGAGAATTTGTGCCATTGAAAAAGCCTACTTATGAAAACCCAGGGAGGACAGATGGGAACATGAAGGCAAGGATTAGGTCAACAGGGGAAGTCCCATTTTCTCCCATGCCAACTGGAAGGCATTCAGGTGGCCATCATAGAGCAGAAAGTAATGCTGCAGAGACCTTGAATGTCACAAAGGGAAAGGAGTGTGTGTTTCCTAATTACTTTCATGATGCCCCATGTTCCATGTAGATGTTTCCATGTTCCATGTACAGGCTTTAGCTCAAACTTTAAAGGAGCTATCCAACTGTACCTGGAGTTTCAGCAACTTGGATAGTGCTTTTAAAATTCAGACTAAAGCCCAGAACAGATTCACTGTTCCACTAACATAGGAGCCACCATCTGCCACTGAACATCGTCTGATGTTCCCCCACAGTAAGAGGTTTCCCAAGTATTGCCATTGTCTGCAACTGCGTTAAAAATAGCTCTTATGCAACTCAGGAGCTGATTCTGAAATTCTGACATTGTTGGGTCTTCCCCTCTTAGTCACCCATGTTTCAACTCTTTTCCATGCTGCCAGGAGAACTTCAAGCAGAAGGGAGGCAAGAAGAACCCTGAAAGAGGAACTGAGGCAGGATTGGGAAACCCTATTACCGTGGGTCATCATTTCTTTGCAACAATATGATGAGGAAAGCTCACAGCTGTCATTCTTTCTGTAAGAAGTGAAATATGCCAGCTCAACAAAAAAGGGAGAACAGACTCTTTAATTCCTTCAGTGTGTGGCCAGGGAGTGGGGGTTCTGGTTTTCTTGTGATTCAGGGAAGCCAAGTGGTCACAGGCAGAAAAGACTTCCATCAGCCATTTTATGCTAGCATTCCCCCCGAGACACAACACACTCTTCCAAAATGAGGGAAGCTCCTAACTTCAAAATGGTGATAGCTCTGGAAGTTTTCCAAGGTCTGAGACGACTCTTTCTGGAACCCAGGGCAAGGGCATTCTGACCTCTGATATCACAAGAAAGCACCACAAGCTTTGAGCCAAGATGCTTCTCTCTAAATTCCATGGGGGAAAGTGAATGTTGGCAGGTAATGCCACTAGCCATGTGTGGAAGTAATTCTTGTACCATGTTGGTGGAACTTCTAGGAACTTCTATGCTATGCTCAGCGCCAACCAAAGCATTATCTCCTCCTCATCAACTATTTGTAGTGCCATCACTACTAGCTGACTGACTTATTTACTTAATCTGCTTACAGTGCACCATTGATCTCTTCACAGAGTCTTTGCTTACAGAGATCGACTCATAAGTAATCACCCCAGCCCACTGTGACATTCTGCAAGCTGGTGCTCCTACAAGGGAGATAACAAGTCATTCAGGATGCTGGAGTTATGTGTGGCCAAGATCCTATAGCAGAGTTATGTAGTGTACATTTCTGCATTGACTGTGCTATACAAAAATGACAGCATTGTGCAATCAAATGCACAACTGAATACACAACCCAATGCGCATGGGCAATGGCACTGCATGTGCAACTCCACTTCTACAAACTTAAACTGAATGTAGATGTTCCATATTGGACAAAAAAGTCCAACAGCCTCACTAGGGAACTTATACGTAAGACACTAACAGGATTCTGGTCATATACTTAAAGATATCCCTCAAGAGACAATTTCTCCTGTGTAGTGCTACAGCAAAAAGTACTTTCTCCCAATCCATCTCCTATATATTACAATCTGGTGATCTTAGAAACTCCCTAAGAGCTTAAAGATATTGAGTTTCATCATCTTATGTCCCCCATATCACTGTGAGAAGTTGCCAACAGCAAGAGATGGAAGCTGCAACTTTTTGCAGTTTTGTTCCCAGGAGAACAATATCAGTTACATCCAGTCGCATAGGGACATGTGGCCAGGGGGACAATTTACCAGGAGCGGCAATGTTTTTGAGGCGTCCCAGCCCATGGCCATGCCCCCATGTGCTCTGGCCACATCCCCCCAAACCGCAGCCATGCTCCCATGCACAGTGGCCATGCCCCTCATGCTATAGCCCTGCCCCCCCTCCAAGCTCTGCCACTGGTTCCATCCACCAATACAACTTGTGCTTGAGTTCTAGAAAAGGAGATATTGGGTTTTCAACATCTGGAAATACCATCTATCTTATGCTTGATGTCTGGGGGCTCTGTAGGTGCTTCTGGGAAGAACAGAGTTTGAGAACATTACTTTTCCAGGAAAGCCAGAAGATTCTACATTGTGTGGGCAGCACATAATGCTCCACTTCCACAATTCTCTGTCATTCTGCATCAGCAGGAAGACACTATTCACACACTAGAGCCTACTGCAGCAGCCATTTACTGGCCAGGAGAGGTCCTCAGGTAACATCCAGGAGTAGTTTTACAACTCAGAGATTGCTGATGTTCACTTTCCAAGTCTCCAGTGATTTGCTGGTGATCCCATAGGGTGATGTCATCTCCCTCCTCTCAGAGGTAGAATTGCAGTTGGATGTGTTGTATCCCCATACCCATAGCAGTAAACAGCTATGGCAGCACACTCCAGTGCTTGAAAGCTGCCTGTTAGAAAGGTGAGGCTTGTTGTACAAGGAGACATTTAACACCTCCTTCCACAACTTTCAGAAAAGACATACACTTAGCTCACAAAATCCCAACTTGTGTAAGCAAGTAGTCCTGTTAACTGGAGGATTCTGGGAAGGTAATCCGAAAAAAGTAATTTTACCAGGGTCAGGTGGGAGAAATGCATTCTGTTCTCTCTTTTTGGGATATTTTCAACTAACATGCAATTATATTTATTAAATCTGAATGTGAAAAGGAATTCTGAGGAAGAAGAAATGCTCTCAAAAATATTCTCCATAAGTTGTACCTTTTTTGCTGTATTTTACTCTCTTTGGCTTTTACCTTGGCAGCTGTTTTGGTGCATTTGTTGTTGTTGTTGTTTTAAAAAAAGGGTCCTCCTTGCTTTGAGCTCTAGCCAATCAGAGATCATGCAACCAAGAGGATGACATAATCATGACATATAGACAATCAGGTTTTCTTATATTAATGTCGTTAAGACAACCTACAGCGGATACAATGTTTCCTGTCTTCACTCTGAATTTTTATCTAATTTTGCCATTCTCTATACCTATTCTCTATACCTATACTTATACCTATGCCTGCTTTTCATCTGGTTGTGAATCAGCTTCAATCCTAGGGCTAGGAGAAAGGTGGTATAATAGTTAAACATACATGCATACACACATACAGTCTTGCAAAGGGAATAGAATCGGTCTGATTAGGCATCCTGTGTCCCTAAAAATAGTTGTGTTAGGAGTAAACTACCGGATTGTTCTGGATCACTGTGGCACAGTACAGTAAAAGGTGGCAGAGCAAGAAACGAATAACCTACCAGACAGCATGTGAAGAGCAAACTCCACAGCTCAGGTTGATTCATTGCCCTTTTGTGAACTTTACAGAAAGATACCAATGTCAGCCACACAAGACGCACTGGTAGTGTTGACACCACACTGGCTGGCAAACATCCTAAGTGTGTTCTTTCATATGATTTTTCCTGAGTATCTTGGTCGACATTCTACACTGGACACGTAACTATCATGTTGAAGCTACAATCTGTCTCTTGATTTTATCCCTCAAACCCACCTTAAAATCCAGAAAGCTACACCAAGGGACAGAGTTCTCAATGCAAGTGAGTGGGGCACTAGAGAATGGCACATCCAGACCCCTTCTGGCAGTGATCAGCAGTGCACCAGGCAGAAGCCAGAACCCCTTGAGTTCCTGTCACAACTCATTGGCACTCTGCCAACTGCCGGCAGGAGGGGGCTGGATATGTCATCCTTTAGCACTCCACTCACTAGTGCTACAGAACTTCATCCCTCAATGCAGCTGGCTGAATTTTAAGGTAGGTTTCAGGGGCATTTGCAATCATGACATTGGTACCATGATGGTAAACGTGGATAGGAGACAATTACAAGGTTGTAGGCCCAGTCTGCAGCATCATAACTGACTAACAGGATGTCAGTCATTGTTTTTTTAAAGGCAAAGTAAGAAGAAGAATATAAATTAAATCATTTCTAAACCTACAGAACCCCTGCCAGTTTGTTTCATCATTAGTAACACCGCAACATGGAAAAAGCAAAAGGTACAAGGGTGCACAGGGCTCTTAAGCAGATATGAATCTAGGATGGACAACCTGTGGTCCTTCAGATGTCAGGTAAGAAGTCTGATGAGCCCTAGGTAGCATAGGGGATAATGGGAGTGACAATCTAATTACATTTGGAGCACCACACATCCATCATGTAATAGTTGCTTGTAGCAAAGCCTATATGGCTCAAGTCCAGCTTACCTGAAGGACCTTATCTCCCTCCCTCTATCTTGAGATCTTCAGAGGAGGCCCTTGTCTCTACTTGACGGATCTCACAGGTACATCTAGTGGGAAGACAGGACACAACATTCTTGGTGGGTCCTTCCAGGCTTTGGATCTTCCTTCCCAAAGTTATTACACTGGCACCCTACTTGCTGTCTTCCCAAAGACATGTGAAGACCTTTTTACTTTGGCAGGCTTTTGAGGGCTGATTGCTTAGGAAAACATTATACTGAACTGAATGTGTGTGTATATATGTACCTTCAAGGTGCCTGTTGACTTATGGTGACCCCATGAATTTCATAGGGTTTTCTTAGGCAAGGAATATTCAGAGATGGTTTTGTCAGTTCCTTCCTCTGAAACCCAGCCCACAGCAGTTCATAATCCTTGGCAATCTCCCATCCAGCAACTAACCAGGACTGAACTAAGTAGCTGATACAAATTCCAACCTATACTAGAGGTTACTATAGTTAAGTATACTTAACTATAGTAACCTCTCCTGGTATGACCCACCAACCCAGCCTGGCCTGATGGAAACATCATTCACCCATCCTTCAATTACCAACAGAACAGACCTCCTCCTCCCCATACAGCTGATGTCCAGTATAGTAGATTAGGCAGAGGGTTCCAGTCATGGCAATAATATCAAGATCAAGATCACAATCAAGTAGCAGACATGAATACAATGCAGTTTTGGATGAGTACATTTAGACAACTGTTTTGTATTTATGATTGCTACTTAGTCAGAATTATGACACTACTGCCACTACTTCCCCATTTGCATCTAGAAGTATATAGTCATAGATCCGTATTTAATGCAAAAGTTTATCCTCAGAAGGGTTTGGTGTTTTGTTTTTGCTTTTTGCTTTTTTTTTTTTTTTTTTTTTGCTCATATATAAATTACCCGTTGATTACAGATGCAGGAGTCCCCTTGTGCACCATTGCATTCCACCTGTCCAGGCTTCCTTGGGCAGCTGCTACACTCCAGCACTACTGAAATGCCTATGCTTCCGTTAAAAACTCTCTTGTCCCTTGCTCTGAATGACTGGGTCCACTTTAAATTTTCCCCAGAGTTCCTAATCCCTCAAGTGCATGCATGGCATTTAAATGGTGTGTTACTCTCTTCATTCACCTGGTGCCACTGCTACTGCCCACTAAACCCCACCAACAGAGTAGGGGACACAACAGAGAGCATTTCATTTTGCCCACAAATGTCAAGTCAGGCCAATATCTGGTCATTTTGTCAATATCAGTTTGTTTTCTGCTGCTTCAGAGACTAGAACATGAGCCAATGGATTCAAAGTACGAGAAAATGAAACTCCATCTAAACATTGGGAAGAACTTCTTGACTTTAAGAGCTGTTTGAGAGTGGAATGGACTGCCTTGAGGAGTGGAGGACTCATTAAATTTCTTTAAACAGAAGTTGGATGGCCATCTGTCAGGAATGCTTTGGATGTGTATTACTGCATGGTGGGAGTTGGGCTAAGATTCTCTAAGCTTCCATAATTCTACTGGGAGTTCTTTCCCTCCCCAGTTATATTTTCCTGAAGTTTATATGCTGTATTCATTTCCAGTCCCTGAGGGCTATTTACTCACACGATGATTTAGCCAGATCTGTTTCCATGAAAATGGACTCAAGAGAAGATGAATTCCATCACCACGCAGAGATTTTGGCTAGTCCTAACTAGAGAAGGGTCATTAAATCGACTGTACATACTCACATGTTGAGTCACTATTTAGCAACGGATTCATGGAATCTCTTCTAGTTGGAACTAAAGGATTCTAGCCTTTATATCTAAAGACCTAGAGTAAGAGGACTGAGACTTGGAGAACAGATGTTCTAGAAACTCACAGCAATGAATTCTTTCAGTTCAGAAGTTTGGGCTAGGAGAGAAATTTATTTGGGTTAAAGCTGGAAAAATGACAAATCGATCAAAACCAGCACTTTGTTCAGCCCAGTTCAGAAGATGTCCCCTAAATCTCTGTGAATCAAATCTACAGAAGAGTACAGAGGTAAAGGTTCTCCAGGAAGAGATGACAGAAATCAGGGCAACCCTCGGTAGTTAGCAGTGGCAGCTAGTGGCTTCCCTCTCAGTGGAGTGGAAAATCTTCCATGCGTTTTAACTTAAACTTTAACAGCTATCCTACATGTTGAGCCCAGAATAGGTTCTGTCACTCAGATCTTTCGCATAAAGTTCAGATTAAACCACACAGTAGATTCGCAGCCCCACTGACATAGGAGCCACCAGCTGCTATTTATAGATAGGATTCATTGGAGCAATGCTTTTCATCCTTTTTAAAATTTGACTCCCCCCATTCAAAACATTTTTGCCAAGATTGCATCAACCATTTCCTTCACAGCAAGAGTGCGCAACTTATAGTCCACCAGAATTGCTGGACTGCAGCTCCCACTATTCCTCATCATTTATGGAGGACCAGATACTTTAAAGAGTACATGCAGAAATTCCCACTCACAACCCCGGACAAACCTGCTGTTGTTACATGTGAGGAATGAACATTTAAACTAGGCACTTCTTCCAAGCCTCACATTAGAAGAGAAACAGATATCTGTGCATGTGTGCCTTCAGGTCACCTGTTGACTTATGGCAACCTCAAGAATTTTGTAGGGTTTTTTTGGGCAAGGAATACTCAAAGATGGTTTTGCCAATTCCTTCCTCTGAAACGTCACCTACAGCATCTGGTATTCATTGTTGGTCTTCCATTCAAGTACTAAACTACACTGATCCTGCTTAGGTTCCAAGATCAGACAGGATCTGATGCCTTTGGGGTATTTAGGCCTACTTTGATATCTCTGAGCCATTCCCAAAGCACCTTGTGGCAGTACTTACTGACTTCTTTTCTTCCCATATCTCCTTGTTAGGGCAAGGAGGCATCCAGTGTGGGCCCTCTACCTGGAGACACTCGAGTCCATTCAGGTATTGGCTAGAGTGGAAGAAAGCCATCACCTCTCATCCAAGATCTTCATCTTTCATTCAAGATCTGTGCTTCACCTATCCCCCACATTCCCCAAGAGGGTCCCATGCCATAGTTGGAGACTTGGGATTAGAAGAGTTCACCCTGCTCTTAGACAACCAATTTTATTCATAATTGGAAAATGTCTTCCTAATGTCATTCTGCCCTTTCAGTGTGGGTAGTTTGCTGAATTTCAGATTAAGTGAAGAGAGAAAGGAGCAGCCATTTTAGTTATTTCTTGCTGGGTCTCCACTGCATAAAAAGAAGAACGGGAGTGGGGACTGTCCCCTGTCAAGATTTAAGGACTCTCTGTTCTCTGCTGTTTCAGAAAATCCCTCTGCTCCTACACCTTCCTGAATGACAAAAGGCCTCAGCTTTTCTCTGAGCAGTCCTTCCTGTGACAAAAGGTTTAATGCAGGCATGTATTTTCAATAGAAATCTATAGTCAGTGTAAGAATAATTGGGATGCCCTCTGGGGGCAGTCAGTGTCAAACCAGCCAGGTCAAAGGGAAAAAAGGAACAAAGGGTAGGAAGCTGGGAAGTAACTGGTTTTCGAGAGAACATTGTGCTACGTTTCATTATAAAGTGTGGAGCCCCACCCACTCCATTACCTCCATTCACTGTTGGGTTGGCAAATCATTTTTAACAGGTGGCATGTTGAGGAAAGGCAGAAGAATTAAGCAACCACTGACAGCTAGTGCCTTCCCTGTCACTGTGGGGCTGCACAGCCACTCTGGGTTTTAATCTCAACTTCAGAGGAGATAGCTAAGCTTGGAAATAGGGTTTTACATTTCCAATAGTGCGTTTAAAGTGAAGACTAAAACCTGGAATGAATTCACCATCCCACTGACGTAGAAGCCACCAGCTGCTGCTGCTGGCAATACAAATCACTTGCCAAGGCTAGAGTCCCATGGTTTGAGCCCTGGAATAACACCCAAAAAGGGACCTCCTTTGCACAGGTATGCAGCAGGGCACATATGCACTATAAGATTATAATGCTATGATTCCACTTTAATTGCCATGCTTCCATCCTATGGATAGCAGTGTAGGGAGGGACATTTTTGTACCGGTTTCTGTACAAAGCATACTTTTCCCCTGTCATTTCACCATTGCGCCAACAAACAAACCAGAAAATGAAACACAACATAAGCCAACATTGAACCATGTGATTTTCTTTCCTGTTCCTTTACTGAGGTCCACAACCAAAAGGATCTCCATTTTCCTCTGTAGTCTCAAAATTGTGACAAGAAGTGATGTTATGTTATTTCTTGTTGCCATTTGGAGAGGTACTGCAGACGAAAGTAGAGGTATTTGAGCTTAGGGGAGCAGAAGCAGAGCCAGGAAGAGTTCCTTTTTTTTTTTTTGGACTACACTTCCCAGAATCCCTCAGCTGGCATAACCATTAGCTCAAAATGAAGACTAAACCAGGTTCTGGTCTGTCCACTTGTAGACCAGAGATGGGAAGGGTTGAGGGACTGGCTACATTTTTTCATCAGAACATGGAAATCCAGCAGACAGAGCCAAGCACAGGATAACACTGTGGGATAGACCATAACCCAACAGGACTCGGGGTAAAACTTTTAGCTTTTGTGTATCAGAAGCCATACGTACACAGCAATGCTTTACAAATATAAAGCTTGACTACACACTAGAATACGCATCTAAAATATGTACTGTAACTGCAGTGGTTTAATTGGCAAAATATATTAATTGGCAGATATATTTAATTGGCATAAAATATGAATCATATACAATTTATCTCTGGAAAAGACCATGCAAAGAAGGAAGAAAAGTCTTAGCATGACCCTAGGTCATAAGTTCAACCAGGAAGACCTGAGTTAATGGCCAGGTTGTAAAAGATAATACTTTCAATAAAAACGATAGCCAGCTGAGAGAACAGCAAAAAAACCTTGCTGTGCATATTTCCTCTAGAAACACAAACAAAGCCATAAAATCAGCTATTAACTCCCTGACAGCTAATATTTGTTACAAACTCCAAAACACAAGAAGTTGTTGGTTTTGACAGCTCTGGCTCAGGAAAACAGGAAGATTCCCACTAAATCCATAACTGTCTTATCCTCCCGCCTGTGACTTCTTCCTGGTCCACAATCACACAGCCATCAAAACCTTTTGCCATCTACATGTTAAAATCACCAACTAGCTTCCTTCAGACATTAAAAACCATCAAACCATTCTGTCACCTTTTGTCCACCCTGCAAAACTTTTGCTTACACAGACAGTCATCAACACCTCTTGCATCCAGGGCAGATTTTTGGATATAAAGAGACCTCAATTTTGGGTCCCTCTCACAGCATTTGGATTTCAGGGATCTACTTTGTCCCTCAGAACTTTTGCTGTCCTTGGGTGAATAGCCCAAGCCATTTCATCCTTCCCTGCTTCTCTCTGGGTGGTAAATACGACCTAATCCCTTCCTATTTCCTCTATCCATCTTAACTCCCATTTTTTCCAGTTAGTCTTGTGTAGTGATGGGATGAATCCAGAATTTTCCCAATCCTTGGAAGGTTCTGGGAATCCATGAATCGCACAAATCTCGAATCCTTTTTTTTAAAAGAATTTAAAAAGCAAGGGAAAGAAGGATAATCTTGGGCAAGACACACTCTCTCAGCCTTAGCAAAAGCCTAGGCAAAGGCAAACCTCCCTCTGAAGAAATCTGGCCAAGACAATTGTCATAGTTTTGCCTCAGGATCTCCCCAGATTGAAAATGACATGAAGGCCCTTTCTACACAGGCAGGAAAATATGGATTAATCCCACATTTTCCTGCCTGTGTAAACAGGGCCACATAGGACAGTAGAGAGATAATTCAGGTCAAAACTGGCTTTTCTTTGCATAGCTCCTTCTGGTATCCTAGGGTTTGTAGTTTGATGATGCACCATACACTTTGGCAGAGAAGGCTGTGACACCTTGTAAAACTCCAAACCCCAGAATTGTGCAAGGGAGCTATGCAAAGGAATGTTTCAGCTGTCCTTGAAATCTCAAGCCTGTAGCTTCCAGTCAAGTACTGAATTTAAATATTCAATGTTCCATTTAAATATCTTAGGCCCTTTTCACATGCAGTTTCTTTTGTGAGAGGGCCCCTTGAGCATCGCGTAAATGGGAGCACCAGTCTGTACGTCGCACTCTCATTTACACGACGTTCATGAGCCTAACGTGAACTGCGAACATATTTTTTTATTTTCAGCTTCAAGCCGAAAATGCTGCGCAGTCACACAAGGCTCCCAGGGCCCTCATGCACTTACCTGCCCTGTGGTGCATTGCACAAGTGGGCCAGTCGCACTTCCTGCCTCAGCGCTAGCCTGCAATTCCCAGGTTGCGCTGTGGTAGGAAGGGGCGGGGCGCTCACACGGCGCTCGCACGACCAGCAGCCAGCTGTGGGACGACAGAGCAGCGGAGTGAGCACCTTGCAGAAGAGGCTGCTCCCGCGAACGCCACCCCCCACCTCTGCGAAAAAGTAAGATGCAGAAAGGGCCTTAGAATACAAACCCAGATGTAATTTGTGAAATTGTTAGCAAAGGCCGTAATTACTCCAAGGGAAAACCTCACCTACTTACTATCTTCCTTTGTATGTATGGTCTCCCAGGTTTTCAGAAGTCCTGGTCTCCTTGGTGTTACTCTGTTTACTGGGGGTCCCGGGAGGGACACCAAAATGTGCTCAACTATAGATGGGGAAAATTAGCTCAGAGCACGGCTTTAGCGTTACGAGAGGCAGGGTAACTTAGCAGGATCTTGTAACCCAGTGTTTACAGGGTCAGGCCAAGCCAAGGAGCACACCAAGTTTAAGAATAATTGAGATTTTATTAAGTACAGACAAACAGTGTATGCAATACACTCACACAAGTAGCTAAGGAAAATAAAGGTTGGAGTGGTATAGAGGGATTTTGAGAGGGATTGTTGAATTGGGTGATATGACACCTGTCCTGAAGCTTGAGTTCATTGGTCTGGAGTCTCAGTACATGGGACTGAGGGGAAGCTCGCCAGACAAAGCGGCAGCAAGGCTGGATGGAACTCAGGAGCGATCCGAGGAGGGTCTCGGAATCAGGGGTTTTTATAGGGAGAAGTGTGACTGCAGGCTATGCCTTACTCGGGGACAACAATGAGTTTTGGGTGCGAGACAATGTCTCAAAGAGCTCACAATTTAGCATGATTGAGTTAAGTCCGAATTGAGAAAGAGGTAGACTGTGTATTCAAATACTCAGTGCTTGGCCTTTAAGCTTCCAGCTTGCCAAGTTACCTGCTCGGGGCAGGGAGTCCTTTGTAAACAGCGTGCATACATAATGAAGGTGTTTGCAGAGAAGTCTCCTAAAGCGGTGATCTGGCTATTTCTGGCCTGCCTGTATTGTCTTGGGATATTGCAGCATTTGACGGCCGAGCCTAGTTCCGTGCTTGTCCGGGGGCCTCTCAAACACGTGGAGAGGGATGGTAGAATAAAGCTGAATTATGAGATCAAACTGATATTGGGTGCTATCGCCAGGTAGGTCTAAACTGCAGTAATATTGGTTTTCAGGCATCCCGGTCTCCCTGGTTTTCAGGTGTCCCGGTCTCCAACAATCTATTTAGTTGGCAGATTCAAAGGATTCCATTTGCCTATTTTGGCACAGGGATTCAGATTCGGGAATCTCAAAGCCTTACCCAGAATTCGAGGATTCGGTTGGCCCACCCCCAGTCTTGTGTGATTGCTTGTGTGTGTGACTATTTTGTGTGTGTGAATCTATATTTTCCCCCAATAAAACACATTTAAATTGAACTGTAAGTCTTCTGGCTGATCGCTTTTAGCAGTTACCCCATATAACACAGGTGGCAGATCTTGCTAAGTTACCCCTCTCCCCCACTCGCAGACCTCCTATTTTTGAGCTAATTATTCCTCATTATTGAACAGAGGTACTGACATCATTGGTGGGCCCTCATGGCACCCACATTTTGGGTTAACAGTACACTATACAATTATAGCCATTTGGTACCACTTGAACTGTTCAATAGAATCTTGGGATCTGTAGTTTCATGAGGGTACTTGGAATTCTATCTGTGGGAGAACTCTAATCCAGTAGTTCTCAAACACTGGCCTCCAGATGTTTCGGTGACCCAAACTCAGAATTCCTGAACCTTGGACATATTGGCTGGGACTTCTGGGAGTTGAAGTCTAAAACATCGGACATTTAAAATTTAAGAACCTCTGCTCTATTCCAATCCCCTTCACAACAGTACTAGAGCTGCATAGCAGAGAATCTCAATTCTTTCACCAAACTAGAAATCCCAGAGTTCCATAGAAGGGAGCCATGACAGTTAAAATGGTAGCAGACCGATATAGTTGTGCAGTGTGGGTACACAGTAAGACAAAGTTTGCAAAATTAGCCAGCAGACTACTAGTTAACAGTCAGATTTCCAAATAACAAACACAGATACTGAGAGATGTGGCAGATTGTTTTAAAGTTGCTGTCTATTGAAACCATAGATTGTTGCAATCACTCTTGATAAAGTTTTCTTTCACTGCTAGGCAGCACTGATGCTCCCATTTGCACATTGATCTGGCAAATAAGTTGACAAGAGACAGTGATTCAAACAAACTTCTTAAAACAAT
This sequence comes from Iguana delicatissima, assembly GCA_948472985.1. NCBI lineage: Eukaryota > Metazoa > Chordata > Lepidosauria > Squamata > Iguanidae > Iguana > Iguana delicatissima. Next base: position 19,926 of record CAOKZL010003570.1, read on the forward strand.
TGGGAGTCAGAGACCATTGCTGATATAGTGGTTGTCTGAAGGGCTATAGTCTGCCCCTGCTTTGAGACTTTCTGGAGAGGCCCTTCTTGATGGCTGCTCCTGAGCTCTGGAACTCCCTTCCTAGAGAAGTTAGATTGGTGATCCCCTTGCTATCCTTTTTAGGCAGGGGTTAGGCAGGGATTTAGGCAAGGGTTTTGGTTGTCATCAACCCCTTAAGGACTGATCACTTAAGGGAGAAGTCCTTAATAATGTGCTATACTGTCTATATATGTTGTTTTTTCTTCTTACTGTTCATATTTTGGATTGCTTTTATTTCTGTCTGCATGTATATACCTTCAAGTTGCCTACTGACCTATGAATTTCATAGGGTTTTCTTAAGCAAGGAACACTCCAAGGTGGTTTTGCCAGTTCCTTTCTCTGAAATATAGCCTACAGCTACAGGTATTCCTTGGTGGTCTCCCATCCAAGTACTAATCAGGGCTGATCCTGCTTAGCTTCCAAGATCCATAGTTTAATCATACAGTCGGCCCTCCGCATTTGCAAGAGTTAGGGGCACAGGACCCCTGCATGAACGCAAAGGAAAGCAGATGTATTTGGGCTTATAGGAGGGAAGCAGCCAGCAGGGGGATCTGAGTGAAAACTGGCCCCTGACCCCTGGACAGTTGCCCACCCCGATCTAAACAGTCACTTGCAGTTACTTGAAAAAACTGAATGCTACAGTCCACTGATCTCTGGTACAAAACATACTTTTTCCCTGTCCATTTCACCATTGCCCTGACAAGCAGAACAGAAAATGAAACACTGCCAGTTCATGGACCCAACACCTCGGGCTCCTTCCTCCCCTACCATTCTGGGGAGGGGACCCCCTTGCTCAATATACACGCTGTCAGTGCTGAAGCCACATCCTTGTAACTACATTATTACATGACAAAGGAAGTGAAATCATCCCTCATTAAGTAACAATCTTGCCATAACCTAGTTATATTGTAGTTCCTAGGAAAGCAGTAGATTAATGTTACTTATGATATAATGTTGTTTGTAATCAGTTACTCCCCAGCTATATACCGGACATGACCAGTGTTCTGTTTTTCCCTCAGTATTGCTTGTGTGCATGCACACACACACACACACACACACACACACACACACCAGTTATGATTCCTTCTCCTTCGCCTCCATTTCCTCTCTGCACATTTGACATTTTGCCTACCCTGCCTAACGCACGTTTCCTTTGAAAGCAACACCTGTCGCAAGGTGGGGTATTTGCAACATTAAATTGCAAACTTCATTAGGTAACCTTGATTGTGTCTCATGGAAATATCTTGAGTAAACAGTATCTTGTGTACATGGCCACTTGCTCAAGAGGCCAAATGTTACATTACCACTTTGCACAAGGGGTGTTCTGAAAATTAAAAACAAAAAAACAACTCTTATCAGATAATGTCAGGTCAACCCACAGACTGAGTCTGTACTGAAAATCTAATCTGATTCCCATACTCTCCGACATTCCACAGATGAAAACGAGGACACTTGGGACCAGGCACAGTGTGGTCAAGATAACAAAAGTGTGTTCCTCATCTGATTTCTAACAGAGTAATCCAGAACTTTCTGAGGAAAAAAAAAAACAGATCAGGAAGCAGACATCTCTAAAGCCTAGCCTTTGTGTCTTGAGGATAACTTTGAGAAAGCAGCTCAGCCTTTTCCATCACTGTGAAAAACACAGTATTTTCCATATGAAGTTAGACCATCACACCTTTGTACTCCCCACATGTTAAACTCCAGTGCCCATGTATATAGAAAACTCACGGCAGCAAGGGACAGTTCTGCCTTCTTCTCTACTCTCATACCCAACAACTCTCCCAATTTGTCAGAAACAGTCCTAATTAATCCTCTATCATCCCACTTTTTCATTTGCTTTTAAAATATCCCAGTTTCCCTCTCTTCCTCCCACTTTCCCCTTTTGTCAGAGCAATGGATTCAAACAGGCAAAGAGATTTCACCTAAACATCAGGATGAACTTCCCAATGGTAAGAGCCATTCGACAGTGGAATATACTGCCTCAGAGTGTGATGGAGTCATCTTCTTTGGAGATTTTTAAACAGAAGCTGGACAGCCTTTTGCTTGGGCTGTTCTGAGCGTATGTTCCTGCATGGCAGGGGGTTGGACTTGATGACCGTTGTGGTCTCTTCCAACTCTATGATTCTAGGATTCCTTTGCTCACTTCTATAGGTGCAAACTGAGTTCAAAGAGCAAAATAAGTTTGCACTCAATTAACTCAGCAGAAGGAAGAGGGGCAGGGATGAATCTTGCCCTTCCCTGTAATCCCAGGGAAAAGCAAACCACTACAGTCTCTTCTAGTTTGTATGCCCTTCCTCATTAATAACTTTTGCCATCTTGACCACACTCTGATGTTGCTTGGCCACATATGTCCAAGGCCATTTGTGCACTAGACTGTTATAGTGCTATCATTCCACTTTCAACATCCTATGGAATCCTGGGGTTTGCAGTTTAGGGAGGGGCCTCAAAGACCCCTCCCTAAACTGCAAACCCCAGAAGTCCATAGGATGTTGAAAGTGGAATGATAGCACTATAACAGTATAGTGTGGAAATGGCCCTAGTTTTCATCTATGAAATGTTGGAGAGTATTCATTCTTCCAAACCAAACAGGCTCCATTTCATAACTTCTCTCTGGAAGTTTCTTGCTGACCCCTTCCTGCGCCTTTTTTCTATGAATGTTCACTCTGCATGCTTATAATATTATGTTTAGTATTATATGGCTGTAGGATCTCCATAAATAATATTGTTGTGCATACATGAGCTCACACCTTTTCTTTTTCATGTTTCCTAGTTTTCTATGATATTCTGAGTCCAGGCACGTTCCCTCATCATTCTGTCTGTGTTTCCTCTTCAAAGACCTGTCCCATTGCCAGCACTGTTCAGTTTTTATATGCTCTGCTCATTAATGCTAACTAATAAAGTTACAGTTATAGTGCATCAGAATAGCAGCAAATCTTTCTAATTTGGATCCTTGCACAGCCTGAAGAATGGAAGTGGTTTGGTCAAAATGGTAATTCCTACAAAAATAATGGCCTATGAATTAAAGAGTTTGGGATAATCTTGGAAACTAGGAATCTCTTACGTGTCAGACAGATGTCATTTCTGCACTATGCTGTTATAGTGCTATTATTCCAGTTTCAACATCCTATGAAGTCCTGGGGTTTGCAGTTTAAGGAGGGGCCTTTAGAATTCTCAGTAGACTACAGACCCCAGAATTCCACAGGATGTTGAAAGTGGAATAATAGTACTATAACAGTGTAGTGTGGAAATGGGCAGAGTTTGACGTGTTGAACAAAAATCTCTCTTCTGAAACACAATAATGTTGCTGCAAACCTAGGAGTTCTTTAGATTCACTAAGCCCCTAATTTCCATTCTATCTAAACTCTTCTACATCAAGACAGGACACTGTAGTCCACCACAGGCGTGTCTCATTGCAGAATCTATATAAAACTAGACCTACAAGTTAGGCCTTCTGCAGCATTGTCACCTGAAGAGTTGTAAACAAGAGATTATAATTAATGCTAACAGAGTGTAAAGGTCCATCATTGTATTTAAGGTGATAATCCAGGTGGGCAAAGGTTGCTTCATTTCCCCTGTGCAACAGCAGTTGGACAGTACCTGGGTTTACCCCCCATAACCAATTAGTGGCCATGAGCAGAGTTGCCATCCAGCTACTATTGCACAGCTGGGGAAAAGGCATTGTGTAAGGAGGTGCAGGATACAATGCAAGGCAACACTAGGAACAATTAGGACGACACAGTTCAGAACTATCTAGGTACATCAGCTCTTTCCCAGAACAGATGCCAAGTGTGATCCTTGTCTATAAAGGCACTGAGCCCAAAGAAGCAAAATAAGCATGAACAGAAGGACAGTGTGGTATAGTGATTAGAATACTGGGCTTCGGCCGGTGACAGCTGGGTTCAAATTTCTGCTTGGCCATGAAGCTCTCCTCAAGTGACCACTAGCGGCAAGCAGGTGAAGCTGCACCTTAGTACAGCCCAGATGCCATTGCATAGCCAGAGAAAACCACTATGCAAAGACATCCTAGATGTCTTCTTGCACAGTTCCTGAGAAAGTACTTACACTGGCATAGCCTCAGTTATGCCAGCATAGTGACTGGGAGCATTCTGGTTCAACTGCGCAAGAATACTTTGCACTGCTATCAGAGAGAACAGCAGTGATAAATAGTTTAGAGAACTTTGGTAAACTCATATTATCAAGATTTTTTTTCCAGCTCTTCTCTTCTCATGTCTTTCTTCTCTGTCTCTCTCTCTCAGTGTCTTCCAAAAGTGGCATCAGCTTTGTTCAGTATTAGCTTAGCATCCTAGAGAATGTTCCTATTATAACAGATTTCCTGGGGGAAAAGGGCCTTTGGTTTGTTACTTGAACCATTGACATCTTTACTCCTTAACTGTAATTTCTAAAGGCTGCACACATTCTCCATCAGTTTTAGCCACTTCTGCTTGTTTTTTACAGAAAGAAAAACCAACTAGGACAAAAAAATTTAATCCTTAATACATCAGAAGTCTGATGGATCAGAAGATACCCCACAATTCACTCAGTGAAGATTTTTCCTTTTAAGATGGCGCATGAGAGTTAGGAGTCCTCCATAATCATGGGTGTGTACCTGTAAGTTTTGCAGAAAAAGATTCCTGAGGGACACAGTTTGCATCTTTTCTCAGGATATTTGAGGACATCTGATTTTTGTGAATTCCTGTACCACCGTGGGGTGAATGTGGAGGTCAAAACTTAGTTATTCACCAAATGTCCTACTTCATGCAAACGTTTTCTGCTTTTTAACTGTATCAAATCCACATTAAAATCCAAATTTGGAAAGAAAATGCACTTAAATAATATCAATATCCCCATTTAAAGGTCAGATCATAAAGTCACAGGTAAAATGTACTAAAATGACATGATCAGAAATAGATGCAGACCTCCTACTCCACATGAGAGAGGAAAGGAACAGTAGAAAGAATGATAAAAACCCAGACTGAAGATAAGAGACAATCTCTTCTGAATGCCTCCCCTCAACAGTACTTGAAGGCTGATAATGGTTATTGTGTGCCTTCAACTCATTTCTGACATGGTGACCCTACAGTGAACCGATTACAGGGTCTTCTGAGGCTGAGAGTGTGTGATGCGCCCAGTCTTCCCATGGATTCCATGAAATCAAACTCTGGTCTCCAGGATTATAATCCAGTGCTCAAACCAGTAACTACCACTTATTAAAATTCAACACAAACTCTCTGTAAGTAGAAAATTAACATAACAGGGTTCTACTAGAGCCTTTCACTTGCTACATGACAGTCTTCTACTCACACAAAGTTGTAGGGTCTTTCCACACTACACTGTTAAAGTGCTATTATTCCACTTCCAATATGCTATGTAATTCTGGGGCTTTCAGTTTAGGGAAGGGTATTTAGAATTCTCAGCCAGAGAGCTCTTTGGCCTCAGTAAACTACAAACCCCAGAATTCCACAGAATGTTGAAAGTGGAATAATAGCACTATAACAGTGTAGTGCGGAAATGTTGAAAGTGGAATAATAGCACTATAACAGTGTAGTGCAGAAAGGTTCGTCATTTCATGTTTGCTTTATGACTTAGAAGATCTGTTCTGGGTGGCCCCTCCATCTACAGTTGGCTATTTTGTGCTTCATTCCACCACATCAGGACTTTATCTGTGTGTGTGTGCGCCTGAGTGCGTGCGTGTGTGTGTGTGTGTGTAAATGTTCTGACACCAGCCAGCTGCCTGGACATCCAGCCTAACTCATTCTCTGTCTCTCTCTCATTCTCTCTCGTTCTGCCTAGATGGTATATCTAGTTGTGAGGAACTTCCCTACTGACAACCACATCTCTGGAAACCCCAGGGCTGCATTTGTGAGCCATTGCTGGTAACAATTTCACTTGTGCTGTGACAATTATTGGGTGTGATGATCCATCCAAAGTCCAATATTGGCTTAATTCTTTCCCATGCAAATCAGTGGGGTCTGAAAGGACTTTACTCAGTATTTCAACCTAGTGGATAAAACTTCTGCTAAATGTTACAGTGAGAGAGAGATGGGTTTCTCCCCTTTCTCTTAAAAAAGCTTTCCAAGTCCACATTGACTGGAACTTTGTATGCTCAAACACAAACATTCCACTTACAAAAAGGATGGACATAGTCACACAGACACATACATTCACTAGTAAAGGGCAAAAAAAATTGTACCTTGGAAGCATTATCATCACCTAATTCTCACAGAACCCATCTCTGACCTACAGTACTTCATCTCACAGCTTGGAATAGTTACTTTTCTGGAATACAACTCCCAGAATCCTCCAACCAGCAGGGCCATTCCCCCCAGGACAGCCAGTCCCACCATCCCCCTGTCAATACAGTCGTGCTTTCTAGGAGATTCTTAGTGCTATAGTACAAAAAATAACAGTAAGTTCCTCTTCAGATTTCAACTGGGAAATCAGTTGATTAAATGCTCATCCAGAAACAATTTCCCTCTATACATAAAACCAGATGCCAATGAAGGAAGAAACTGCTGCTTTGGGCTCAGTGCCCTTATAGGCAATGACAACCCTTGGCATCTGTTCTAGGAAGTAGCTTGTACATGCCCAGATAGTCCTTGAACTGGATCATTCCCTTTCTTCCTTGTATTTGGGTCTTCCTGTACGGCAGTAGATTGGACTAGATGGTCTGTGTGCCCCCACCCCTGATCTAAGATGCTATGATTCTATGATTACCTTAATTTAACTGAGCAACTGGGAAATAGATGAAAAGAAAAGAAAAGTGCTATAACAGCTATCATCTCTGAACATTGGTTGTTCTGGTTGGGGTTTATGGGAACTAAAGCCGAACAACATCTGGAGTTGAACAACATCCTATGTTTCTCAATGTCAGTATGTTTAAGTTCACAAAACATTGCACTAGTTGTTAATAACACAGAGATGTCATTTGTGATATAGTCCTGCTTTCCTTCTAAGGGAGCTTTAAAAAATATACTCTTCCTGTAGTTAAGATGTTTCTGTAACAAATCTCCTATCCCCTATATAGGTAGACTATCATCAGTGGCTATAACATGAGGTCATGTAGGTACATGAAAGGCCCGCTAGCTGCAAAACTCTCATAATCCATGTGGGATTCAGACAATAGACCGACAGAAGCTGGTGGCTTCCATGGCAGTGGGCCAGTGAAATTTTTATGCATATCAGTCCAAACTTTAACCATGTGAGGTGCTGAGCCTATTTTAGAGATAAGCTTCAGCACCTTGGATAGCTCCTTCAAAATCTGGATAAAAGAACAGAGTGGATTTACTATTCATCTGAAATGTAAGCCATCAGCTACAACTGCTCAGGGGGTAGTTGTATGGGAAAGTCACAGAATTACTCCTCCCCAATACAAACTTGGAATTTCCCATATATATTTATGTATGACAAAATTGAATGATACTGTTGAGGAATGTTTGGAATGTTGGTAAAAGGAGAAAGTGCTTAAGGGTAATTGACAATTCATCTACCCTTCTTGTGGAGCTGGAATAGGTAACTGACTCATGCAAAATTTCTCAGAAACAAGATGGGAAGACTCTAGTGCTATTCAGGTGCTCTAAAACCTGAAAGAAGTGAATGTGGAAGGAAGACAAGTGCACTGTCTCTGCCTCCTCCATCATAATTTCCAGTCACCCTCCTCATGTGATTGGTGACTTTCTGAATTGAAGAACCTCCTCTGTACATGAAGACTCTCCATGCAGTCAGGAACTCTGATTTTCCAGAATCTGGAGAGCCTCCTCATATAAAAGAAGTTCTCCTCCTCAAACTATCATGTCTAATATGGGCATGGCCAATGGAATTATGACAGAGTGGGGAGGATTAGCATGCTCCCTTACCTCACATGTTTGCTCATTCAGTTTTTAGAATGACCACAATATACCACAGACCCAACATCTGCATTGTCTCCTCAGCAAACTCTCAGCTCCCCTCAGCTCCCCCTTTCCCCTACTGAGAGAGAGAGACTGATTTCACCTGAAATCAGAACTCCTTTGCAGTAATCTTTTGCCACTATTAGATTAAGAGACATAAATTGCCCATCCCTGAAAGAACAGTATGGAATCAACATAATTAAGAAACTGCCTTGTCATCACTGATTCAATTGAAACAGTCAACTCATCATGTGGTAAGCTTTCTCACCAGTAATCTGTCCTGATGACCTGTAGATTTTGAAGAGTTTTTTTCCCCCTGCCATGCATTCTAATGTGTCGTAATGGCTTGGGGCTTTTCCAAGTGGTTAGACTTTGAGGGAAATGATAATCTGTATTAGCAGTCTATGGCACCTGAAATTAATCAGTGCTCTGCCCTGCACTACAGATTGTCATCATGAGTGTGAACTTTTTAGCTACAGGTTTGTCTTCCTTGGTTTTTTTTTCCCTTTGGTCATCATTTTCAGACTTTAAGAAACCCAGTTTCTCCAAAATTATACACACTAACACATGCACAAACACTTAGAAAGATTTTGTTTGATATATTTCTAAATGTTCACTACTACGTTGGTGCATTTTTTATGAGAACATCTTTCAAGGTAAAAATAAAATTCATACTCACTTTACTTCAGAGTAAGAACATTTGTTTGTTGTTATTGAGCTTCGAAATAATGAGTTACAAGTAATTTGGTTACCTCTAATTCATTGCCTTTTTCATGTAACGAGATTACAAAGTTATATCACAAAGGTAGCATAATCAGTGGGAACAATATGATTTACATAAGCTTAAAATAGATGACAAAGACACTGAAATGGTTTGAGATCTTCCATACCTTGGCTCAATCATTAATCAGAATGCAGAGTGCAGTCAAGAAATCAAAAGAAGACTGGGACTTTGGAAGGGCAGCTATGAGGAAATTAGACAAGATCTTGAAGCATAAAGATGTTTCATTGAATACTAAAGTTAGGATTGCCCATACCATCATATTTCCAATTTCTAGGTATGGTTGTGAAAGCTGGACTGTGAAGAAAGCTGATGGGAAGAAAATCAACTCATTTGAAATGTGATAATGGAGAAGATTTCTACGGACATTGTGGACTGCTAAAAAGACAAATTGAATGGGTCCAAAAGGAAATCAAGCCTGAATTCTCCCTAGAGGTCCAGATGACTAAACTGAGGCTACTGTACTTTGGCCATATCATGAGAAGACATGTCTCACAATAATACTTGGTATGGTAGAAGGCAGCAGGAAAAGAGGAAGACCACATTACAGCCAGATAGACTCAATCAAGGAAGCCACAGACCTGAGTCTGCAAGACCTGAACAGGTCAGTTGAGGAAAGGATGATTGGGTCGCCATAAGCCAAAGTTGACTTGATGGCAATTAACAATATACTAAGGAAATTTTAGAGCCATTTTAGAGGCATTGTGAGCAGAATTTTTCAACTTGTGTGTCATTCTTTTATCACTTCTATTTTTTCAAAAAGCCAACAAAAACAATTAATAACAAATATCTGTGGTAATAATGGTAGCAAATTATGGGGGGTGTCCAGCGAGTTACACAAATATTTTTAAAGTAACTTTCCAAACCTTGGTGTACTGGTGATATACACTCAGCAGAAAGAGAGGGGGAAAGGGTTTGGGTGGAGATTTGATAAAATTAACAGCTTTATTGTCAAATTCTGGTACTGTGTGGGGGGGGGATATCATTGTGGTTGTTGTTGAAGTGAAGTTACTGCTGAAGCTACAGTCCTCTGCATGTACGTGATGACTAGGTTGGGTGGGGCTTTTTATGTATGAGATTAATATTGATTTTAAGGTATGAAATTGCATTCAATCAATGGCTTTGTGTCCTTAAAAGCAACCCAGTCTTCATGTTTGTCAGAATTATTTCCTCTTAAGAGATAGAGAACAATTTCAAGACAGGAGGAAATGTCTTATTGATCTTCTTGAAACAACATCATTATCAGCATGAATAAACATTTTAAGACTATAAGAATAATCAGAGTATTTATTTCCTTCAACAAAGGATCAGGAAGTAGTGACAAAATACTGAAGTATGGAGGGATAGGTCTTCCTCACAACCAGAGATGCCAGTAACTAAGAGTGGAACAACAACTACCACAAAATAAATCAGACTCATCCATAGTTACCTGCACTGACTTGCTTCACCACCCTTTTAACTCATACTACAAAGAACAGGCAAGTTCTCACTCCACAAATATAGCACTATGATTCCACCTTAACTGCTGTGGCAACATCCTGTGGAATTAGATTAGCCACCACACATCTGGACAATTTTTTTTAACAACATTGTTCTGTACTTATCCTTAACAGCACAACAAAAAGAAATTATCTGGATCTCACATGACAGAGAGATCCACAGCTCAGTTGCCACCACTGAAAAGGCCTTGGTCCATGAGTTCACAACCATGTTTCAGATGTCATTGTAATCAGGGTCTTTTCTCCATACCAATGTATCAACCATGGATGTTCTTCTGGGCAGAGACAGTCCCTTAGACCAGGACAGGGAAAGTGTAGCACAAAGAGGATCCTACATGGTCCAAAAAGGTTGCGGGGGCATACTTGTTTTCCCCAATAAAGCCTTTTTGGACTGCATGTCCTCAAACTTGCAAGCCACTTCTGGATGACATTTTAAAATGTCCTGCTCTCTTGACAAGGCATTTGGGGACAAAAAAGAATTTTGAGAGTGTAGCCTCCCAAGGTGTCCTAAGTGGCCACATGGTCCTCTAACCCTCAAGAGTTGTCCATCCCTGCTTTAGACATGCAAAACCCAAGTGATTTGGGACATGGAAATCTTAAGACACCACCTTAGAAGTCAATCAGCAGCTCTCACTTTTCATATTTGTTCTGCTAACACATAGGCAAAAGACAGAAAATGTGTAGCCTGAAAGCTAAATGAAGCTTCCAGCCCTGGTTTTGTGTGCTTCCCGTCCCCATAGGAAAACTTTTTTTTGGCTTTGGCCTAAAACAGCCAATTGCACCCTAAACCAAGGCAGAGTTTACTTTCTTCCTAGATTTGCTTTCATGCTACCCATTTAAAGCACTCTGATCCCACTTTAACTGCCAAAGCAGCATCCTATGGAATCATACAATTTGTAGTTTAATGAGGTGTTGTGAATTCTCTGCCAGACGGCTCTAGTGCTCCACTGAATTACAACTCAGGACTCCATAAGATGCAGTCATAGCCATGCATAGCTATGCAAGTTTCATTGTAGTGATATACGTTTCACTGTCCAGACTCACTAGGGTTAGGGGTCCATGGCTCCTACAAAAGGGAAAAATCACAACTATCAGAGTGTGTGTGTGTGTGTGCGCATGTCCATGTAGGGGGTGGAAGGGGGGCAGGGTATGGTGGGGAGAACAGGCACTCCAAACCAGGTCTGGGAAAGAAGAGGGAAAGAGAGTGGGTTGACAAGGTGAACTTATACTTCTTCTCTCTTGCTGGTCTTTCCTTGGGTGTAGAAGCTCATCGGGAGGGGATTTGTGGTGCTGAAAAATTGGGCTGCAAGCTGTCCCTAGCTGACCGGGCAGCAGCTGGCAGAGAAGGAGGAGAAAGACCAGGGGTAGGTTTTCAAAGAGCTGCATGGTCTGATCAGAGCCACTGAAAGCAAAGGATCCCCCACAAAAGAAGCGCCTGAGGTGAGGGGACAGGAGTTGGAGAAACTGACAAAAAATCAAATATGTGAAAGTTAAACTGACAGATGTGGAGGGCCAACTGTAGTTGTGTGGTGTGAGAGAGACCTAGATCTTAGGCTTTGGCTATGAAAATTCAGGGCTTGGGATACTCCAGGCCTGGCAAAACTATTCCATAGGATGAAAGAGTATTGGTACTTCCCTCCCATTACTTAACATCATGTATTAGCATTCCTTCCTCCTCCATTGCCAGTTAAAGGTTTGTTTAATCCTAGGAAGAAAATAAACCTATAGCTTTATCATCTCAGTGCCTGGGATGCCAAATGATGCCATTGTCTGGGAGCATAGCCATACATGGAGCTCTGAGAAATTCTGAGTCCATTCCGCCTTCACAACTACGATGATTTCTTCCTGCAGGAATTTTCTCAAGCTGTTTGAAATTTGTTTCGTCATCATCCATGTGGCCTTCCTTTTGACACCTGCTTTCTGGGAACCAGCCCGCCCTGTCTTCATTTCCCTTGTAGTCACTCTTCTTGCTACAAGGAGAGTGAGCAATCTGTACTGTATGCTGTTTTCAAAAAAAAAATGGTGATATTACCCAGCTCACCACCCATCCTTGGCTGGGTGGAGGCAGTTTGTGAGTCACAATGCAGTGTCAAAAAAGTAAAAATGTATCAGCGCCAACCTCTTACTTTCATGTAGAAATCAATGTGGGTTTTTACATTTTTATTATTTTTATTTATGTATCTATTGTTACTGCAGTTGGTTTGCGAACAGGATTCCCAGATCTCCAGGCTCTTCTGGAGTGCGCAGGATGATGGGGAGGAATCTCAGAGCAAGAGCATTGCCTTGAATTGTGTGTGTGTGTGTGTTCTCCTTTGTTAGACCTGGGTTCCCCCAGCCCCAGCCATATGAATGGCATACTCTGAACCAGCTAAGTCTGATTCTTAATCTATCAGACTAGATGACATAACCAGGACCTGAGTCCTGTGAGATCGTCACTAGGTCTCAGGTCTCAGTTCAGCAATTTCAGGGCCTGGAATGGTACTGACCTGGCAACCCTATTGAGTCTTTCAAAAAATTTTAAAAATCTCCATAACTGGATGGAAAGAATTTAAAGATTTTTATTTTTAAAATAATTTAAAGATTTTTATTTTTAAAAAAATTACTGCGGAGGATTGTGTAAGTCATGCATTTTCCCATCCAGGATTTGAATGCATAGCACTTCGAGTATAACTTTGAATCCCTGCCTTCCTGCCATATTTATAATGATAAATAAGGGTGAGCTAATGTGGTGGAGTGGTGGAGTGTTGTACTATAATTCTGGAAACCAAGGTTCAAATCCCTACGTAGTCATGGAAAGCCACTGGATGACCTTGGGCAAGTCACACTCTCTCAGCCTCAGAGAAAGGCAAAAGCAAGTCCCCTCTGAAAAAATCTTGCCAAGAAAATACCATCATAGGTTCGTCATAGGGTCACTCTAAATCAGAAATGACTTCAAGGCACACAACAGTAACAACAAATTAGGGCAGCTCCTTCTTTTTTTTGTAACAGGCTCTTTAAAAATCAACCAGCAGGCAGGTGTAAGAGAAATCTTTCTCAAATACCTACAGTGAATCCTCCACATTCACTAGAATTAGAAGTGCAAGACCCTCACAAAAGTGGAAAAATGGCAAATATCAAAATGTATGTGTGTGTGGCTATGGGAAAAGGGCTGAGGTACACAGTGGAGAACAGGGACCCAGAGTGCAAACCAAGGCCATTTCCGCACAAGACTGTTATAGCGTATGATTCCACTTTCAACATCCTATGGAATCCTGGGGTTTACAGTTTCAGGAGGGGCCGGCCGGCCTCTCCCGAAACTGCAAACCCCAGTATTCCATAGGATGTTTCAAGTGGAATCATAGCGCTATAAAAGTCTAGTGCAGAAATGGCTTATGTGAGGCAGATCAGGCTAGGAGAGAGTGATAAGGCCAAAGTCACCCAACGAATTTTATATCTTAGTGGGAACCAGAAAAAAAATTCTCTTTTTATAAAGAAGAGAGCTCTGTCTTATTCTAACAGAGGATGCATATGTACACAGATAGTCATGGGACAAAGTTTGGAAATGTTACTTTTTGGACTACATCTCAAGAATCCCAGAGACAACATAGCCAGTGGACATGCTCACTGGGGGACTCTGGGAATGTCTTCCCCAAAAGTAATTTTTCAACAAGTCACACTCTCTCAGCCTTAGGGGAAGGCAAAGACAAATCCCCTCTGAGTGAGTCTTGCCAAGAAAACTCTGTAATAGATTTGTCTTAGGATCGCCAGAAGTTGGAAACAACTTGAAGGTACGTAACAGCAAAATCAGGGCTAACAGAATTTAGACATTTATTTTCTCCATATAACTGTATTGCTGACATTCAGTGCTACTGGGGAAACTGCCTGCAACACCAGAGGGGGGAAATTTTCCCTATTCCTAATCTTGGCTGCAATCTTGCATGGCTCTTGGTAGCTTACTACAAGCAAACCTATGCTATGCTAAGTCATTTTACACCCCCTGAACTAACCATAGAGCCCCTGGAGCCATGGCCATTCTGTGCCCAGAAGAGAGTTGGGGGGGAGATCTCAGAAGCATCTGGCTATGTCACTGTAGCCAGATGCAAAATAACTACATCAGTGGGATCTGTGAGATCCTCTAGAGGTCTCAGTGGTTGATGTAATCATTTTGTCAGGCAATGGTGACGTAGCCACAAACTTTTGCAGTCTCCCCTGCTCTCCACCAGAATGGCTGGGGAGAGCTTCAGAATGCTCTATGGTGTGTCCAAGCGGGATTTGGTTGTGGAGGAAGGGAATACCAATCCCCACAGCAATGAAAAATTAAACATATGTAGGCATAAGGTTAACACAATGCCAGCCACTAGGTGATTCATCATCCATGAACAGGGCCCAGAAGCCCTCACTGAAATGAACAGGACATGCACCAAGACATCCCTGCACATGGGTAGAATTAGTTAGTTGAGTTGAATAGAAGACACCACCTGTAGCTTACCTCAACTTACCCCATTCTTTTCCTTCCCACCCCAGCCTCTCTGTCTCTTCCTACCCTTTACAATGTCATTTGGCAAGAAGGCAACTGAAGGTAAATGAGATACAGCTGTGGTGTACTTGCCACAATCCTACATGTGCGCATATCTCCACACACACACACACACACACACACACACAATTCCGCATCCTCCCACTGCCAAGCAGCCATCAAGGGGGCCCTGCTGCTATCACTTTCTGTTGGGTAAATGAAGGGAAGCAATTCAGGCCGTAGGGAAGCAGCTGGCCTCAGCTCAGTTGTGGAGTAGAAATGAGGGTGCACTTTCAAACAGGATGCACCCTCACTTTCCTTCCCCCAGGAGCTCAGATCTTCATAGTCTGAACTACCTTCTCCCTGCTTCTCTTCACCACTGGTAAGCATTTGCACTGAAAGTCAGAATTGACAACTGCTGAGCAAACAAGGTTTTTGGATGGGGCACAAGAGTAAAAGAATAGCTGTCTGCACCAGGTCCAAAAAGGGACTGAACATGCATAAATCCCTTTTTAGACCAGGTGCAGACAGCTTCAGGGTGCCAGCCTATATTTTCAGAAGTTGTGTTTTCTTTAAAACAAACTCATTTTTTTAAAAAAAGACCATACATCAAAATGTACTAAAGTCAAATCCATTAAACTGTTCTCCTTTTTGGTATTGCATATTTATTGCAGATGTTCTTTGAGCCACTGCAGATGCATAAGGTGAGGGTTGGAGGAGGAAGATCTTCCACGTGCCTAGAGTTAATGGCAGGAGGAATCTGCATACTTTGCCTGCCTTTCTCACTGAAGTGGAAGATATCTGTGCCAGTCAAGCAAATGCTGAGTCAGCCATCATGCTGGTGCCCTCGCTCCCTCCCCCCCCCACACCCACTACCCAGTTCAGGTGGGTCGCCTGCCTTCTTATTTTTAAAATAGCACCATGAATATTCATGCATTAATCATTTCATTTGTTGCCATTTTTTTTTTACGCCCTTTTGAAAGTACAAAATCTACCACAGTGATTGGGCATGGGCTTCTGAGCTGGTGAGTAACATCACAAGGAACCGTTCCTTGGGAGGGAATCTTGGTGGACTGGAGTCATTAAGGCCAGATTGAGGTGGACCCTGGAGCCATTTCAGAAAGGGAGGCTTCTTTGCACAGGTGTGCAGGCTCTGGTGTCTGACTGTTGGCTTGGTGCTGCCAAGTCAAGATGAGCTTTCTTAGTCCCATTCAGACCTGAGGAAGAAGTGGCTTCGGGCACCCCCACTGCTCAATTTGGCCTAAGCAAGGCAGAGTCTCAAAGGCAGTGATCCCCAATGTGGCAACCACTTCTTCACTCATTCACACTTGGAAAATGAGGCAAGGGAGATTAAAAATGCTACCAATTCTTGGATAGGATGTGGAAAGATAATATCTTTTCTGCACCTTACTTGTTCTCAAAGCCATGGCGTGGAGATCCAGGAAAAGCCTCTCCTGGGAGGGGAGCATGACAGAAGCACTCCCCTCCACACCAGCCGCCTACTGGATGGGAAGAAGTGCAATGGCTCTGCCCCTCCCTTCCACAGTGCAGCCCAGCAGTTTCCCAGGCTGTGCTGGGGGAGGAAGCGCAGCCTTTGCACTTCCTGCCATTCTGCACAGCAGGTAAGTGTGGGAGGGAGATGGGAGGACTGTGCAATCTTGTGTTATTGATGGGAGAAACCTAGCAATGATGTAATCCATGATTGCAACAGGGGCAACGGGATCACGACAGGATCATGATGATGTCATACAGAAACATCGTTGCAATCCTGTCATGGTCCCCTGGCCATTGCGGGTTGGGGGCAGGGGCGAAAAGAGCCACAAATTCACACTTTCTCCCCAGGAGCCTATCTGTCTTGACTTGCCACTGTCACAAAACAAGAACTCTGTGTGTGTGTGTCGTGCAGATGCATGTGCGCATTTGCTATCAGCAACAACATGGAGATCCTACACACTAAAGGCCCAGGATCACTTGTTCCAGTTGCACCTTTGCTAATCTAGCCTTGATGCTCTTTACAAAACAGACACACTTTGGAAGGTTACAAGCATATCTCAGTGAACAAAGTCTCTGGCAAAGAAGCTCCTTTCTACAAACTCTTTTTATACCTACCAAGACGCCTCTTTTCTTCCTTATCCTCTGTCTAAATGGAAGTTTTTTAGCAGCATCAGTATTGGGCCATCAGAAAAGAAGGGCTCGAAGAACACAGGCCTTCGGTGGTGAGTTGAAGCAGCATGCTCAAAGTAAACAATGAAATAAAACTTTGAAATAAAAGCCCTGGAAGAGTGGGATTCTGCTTCAGCTGATTCTACTGAAGTTGTGTGTGCCTGCCTACAACAGGCAAGGTAAACAGCAGCTGCCTCCATAATCCCCAAAGAGCACATGTGAATAGCAAAACAGAGAGAAAACATGCCTCATATCATGTTTTTTTAAAAAAAACTATAAATCTGTAAGTCTGGCCAGCAGAATGGAAAATCAAAAGAAAAGTGGAGGCTGTTGAAGGAAAAAGTGTTCCCTGGATGCACTTTGGAAGAAATTTTCAGGTGGTCTTTAGAAGGCTGGAAATATTTTGTTTACTTGTGCAAGGCATACCTGACCAGCTTGTTTCGTTTCACCTGTATATTTTGTTACTTTTGAAGAAAAAGTCTGCCAGAACATATTGGACTGCTCTTCTTTTTTGTGGTGTGGGAACCTATTTCTATTCTTATCATGCTATTTCTGTCTCTGTTATCATATTTTCTAATAAAGAAGTAATACTTAGGAATGCATCTGCTTCATTAATACATAGCTGTTTTGCTATCTGAAGGACTCCTGGGTTAGCTTGACAAGCAAGGCTGGCCCCACAAAGACATACCCTATAGAAAGCTTTCCCAAGAGGGATTGGCCTGGTATCTTCATTAGAGGCATTTAGAAACTAAGCAAAGGTCTTCTTTTTTCTAAGAGGCATTTAGCCTTAAAATCATAGAATTGTTGGAAGAAACCCTGGAGACCATGTAGCCCAAGCCTCTACCATGCAGGAATCTACAGCTAAAGCACTCCAGAGAGGTCCCCATCCAAATTCTGCTTTTAAAACCTCCAATTAAGAATCTCTCTTTCTTTCTGAGGTAGTCTATTACTTCGTTTTGATTTTTCATTTTGCTGTTTAAGTTTTGTTGCTGGCTCTAATATTATAAATGTTCCAATATTTCAGTGTTATGGCATGGATCCTATTGAGTAGTCCCAGCTGCAGTTGACCCACTGAATTAATTGTTGAGTGACAAACCAACCTGTAGGTAAAATCTGTTAATGCAGTGGGTCTACTTTAATAGAAGACTAACAATAGGACTCAGGTCTATGTTTTGTTATGGAATTGGCTGATTAAAGCTGCTTTCGTTGTGATTTCATGGCTTTTCTGTGTTCTAATATATGCAAAAAAAAAAATCTCAATGGCATATACAACTTGGGTAGAATGTAAATATTCTTTAAAAAAAAATCCACACAATTTAAAAATTAAATTAATGGATAATCCTGTCACCAGGAACAGACCTGGTTCATTCTGCCTTGACGCAGTGGGTTGCTCAATACTGTCTCTCACCTCCACTCCTTGTAGTGTTCAACTCAACAATTTTGCTTCCAAAACAAATGTTGCTTTTAAAAATATTAACTGTCATTTCAGAAGCACCTTGCTAGTCATCAGCATTTTGTTAAGAAGTTACTTCCACCCTTGTGATGTTGGCATTTTGTGCACAGCAGAATGACTCTTTTATGCTATAGGAGTTGAAAACATTTCAATATACCGTGCAGGGCACCATGGATGATGGCTTTATTATTCACATCTGGCCACTGTGCTGTAGCTCAGCATTCCCCATACATTTGCCCTTCAAATGTGTTGGACTACATTCCCCACCATCCCCAGCAAATAAGGCTATCCCATAGCAGGAGAGCCTCTTTCAGCTGGAGGGGGCTACGTTTCCTTCTGACTACCTAAACTTCTGTGGTCTGCTGCCATCAGAGGTACAAAATATAAAAAACGATGTAACATCCCTCATCTCTCTCGCATACATCATATAGAACTACCATTCCTAAAGATCCATAGATATACACATTCATTCTCTTATATACATGCAGCTTCCTGTTGATTGCTATTCAGTCATTTCCCAAACAGCAGGAAGAGCTGAGAGATTCTGAAGTTAACCCCACATTAAAGAAACAGCTATGTAGTTGCCCCCTTCACCAGCCCAGTCAGCTTTAGAGGGCTGGCAAAGCACAACCTTTCTAACCCCATTGCCATCTGTCCTGCCAGGCAAAGCAAAGACATAGCACCTTGCTTTGCCAGCCCCACAAAACTAACTGAAATGGTGACACAATTCATTTTTTGCACTATTCCTTTGTTCCCAGGCAATGTGAGACTTAACAGGAAATCTTTGCACCTCTGCACTGTTTGGGAAACAGCTGAGCAACAAGTGTCCAGTTCTGGGCACCCCAATTCAAGAAGGACATGGTCAAGCTGGAGCAAGTCCAGAGGAGGGCGACCAAAATGGTGAGGGGCCTGGAAGCCATGCCCTATGAAGATAAGACTTAGAGAGCTGGGTATGTTTAGTCTGCAGAAGAGAAGATTAAGAGGGGACATGATAGCCATGTTTAAATATCTGAAGGGATGCCATATAGAGGAGGGAGAGGGCTTGTTTACCGCTGCTCCAGAGACCAGGACAAGGAGCAATGGATTCAAGCTGCAGGAAAGGAGATTCCACCTGAACCTCAGGAAGAACTTCCTGATGGTCAGGGCTGTCTGGCAGGGGAATATGCTGCCTCGGAGTGTGGTGGAATCTCCTTCCTTGGAGGTTTTTAAGCAGAGGCTAGATGGCCATCTGTCGGGAGTGCTTTGAGGGTGTTCCTGCATAGCAGAGGGTTGAACTGGATGGCCTGTGTGGTCTCTTCCAACTCTACATTTCTATAATTCTATGATTCTATGATTCTATGATTCTCAAAATCTGCCCCTTTTCACTGCTCATTTATTAGTCCTGGAGCCTCTTTCCCCCTAGATGTATGTCCACCTGTAGTTAATTTGCACAGTGTCTCAGGATTTTAATCTGCAGAATATTTAGAGAGCTATCCCCACTATGTGAATGCTTGGGGGTGGAATGAGATGGTGGTAGTAGCAAAAGTAATTTATTTATACCCTGCTCTTCTGCCCACACACAGAGTGCCTTCACAAGACAAAAAAAAAATACAAAATACATTGAGCAAGAGAAAGAGTGAGAGAGAAGCAAAACTACATGTTAAAAACCGTACCATCAATAAATTTTAAAAGGACGATATGAAATATAGTTTTTAAAAAATTTAGCAGCTGTAAAATTTGATCCAGCAGCAATTGTCTCTGGCACAAATGCTGCTTGTGTCAATTTCACACATGATAGCATATACTGTATATTTTTTCCTGGAGAGTCCCTCTCTGCTCTACCTTGTATATGAAGCAGCCCTAAAGTGAGTGAAGTTGTCAGTTGCACCATCAGACACATTACCTGAGGACAAAGGTAGTCATCATTCTTCTGAAAGCCTTACAGGCAATGAGTAATTCTTAATCCCTCAAATGGATCCCGTACCTGCTTGCAAAATCAGGTTCTTTGGCATGAAAAAATATGAGCTAAAATTGGCCACAAGTCATACTGACATCTTTTTTCCCCCTCTCTTTCAAGTTGGGCTAGGGTTGAGAAATGCCTTCACCATAAAGTGATGTGTTGAGGCCTGAGGTAAGAACATGAGCATTACAACCAACAAAGCCTTTACACTTGATTACATTTATAGTTTCTCTGTGACTCATCTTAACTTTCATGGATTTGTCATCACTCATTTATGCACTTCTTTCTGAAACTTATGGGCCACTTCTCAGCATAGTCTTATTAGTCTGAACGGCCTTCCTCATCCCTGTAGCCTCAGAATGTTGTGAACTACAACTCTTCTCTCACTGCATATTGGTCATACTACGTTGAGCTAATAAGAACAGGGGTCCAAGACATCTGAAGGGTATCTGGTCAGGGAAGACTGATCTAAAAATGGTTGAAATTCTACACCAACTGTGTATTCAATTGTGCAGTGTTGCCATTCAACCCAAGAGTTGTTTAGCCGGATCAATGATAACGCCATATATGGTGATTTACGCTATGCAGTCCTTGCATTGAATGGAAATGGTGTGCAGCTGAATATACACCCAAATATGCAATCAAACACACAACCAAATACACATACATAAACAATGGCACCACATGTTCAGTTCTGCTTTTGCAACTTTAAGCTGAATGCAGATGTCCTGCATTGGACTTAAACGTCCAAATGATGCTGTGAAGAGGCCCATGTAAGACACCAATAGATGAGGAGGAGGAGGAGGAGGAGGAGGAGGTGGCAGCGGCATGGTAGTGTAAATTAACACTCCATCTCCTCATTGTAGGATCTCTGCCCTTTATTTCAGGGATGGAGAACATTCACATGGAGAGGACTGGCTACTCATGTTACCTTGGTGGCATGAGAAACCTACATTATAGAAGATCTTGCATTAAGCATTGGCTTGTACTGATGTTTTGAATTATCAGCAAAAAAACACCTTCAGTGAAGATTTTTCAAAGCTCTCAGCTTGTGCACTCACAGGTCCACATATCTCCACATTGTGGCCAGAATTCTCTTAGGGACATATACACACACAAGTCATGCTACACATGTGGGGCCAGTAAATTACCATTGTGCTAAAGACATATTCTGCCAATAGCGATGGAAGCAGGTTCATCTGTGCCTTATCTTTGCAAGTTGTGCCTTGTGCATTTTGCATAGCACATCCCCATGTGTGAATATTTACACTACACTGAGCAGATGTTGGACTGCAGCCTGTCAGTGTTAATGCGACGAAGTGGATCTTAGGGCCTAACTACTTTAAGGACAAGTCTAGGAGAGGCATCTTTTCACCATTCACTCAAAAATAAGCATGGAAGACTGATTCATATTGGAACATTGGCATGTGGTGGGAGCTGAGTGACCATTTAACCTTTTGCTGTAGTCCCAGCATATACTGAAATTCCTTTCCCATGCCTGCCATGTGTATTGCTAAAAACACCAAAAAAAGAGCACTTCCCACACCACCAAGTTGCACAATTCTTTACAGCGAAAGCCCATGTTACTGAAGAGAAACTGAGCAGCTTCCTTAGGCAACAGGAGGGTCACTCCTCATGGTGACCAGGGCTATATTTGACTTGTTAAGCAATCTCAGCATTTGCATGCTAAAGTCCCTGGCTAATCGCCAGGAGCGATGTGTAATTCTTTAGCCAGCCTGTGGTTGCTCAATCCTTCCTAGTCTGTAATTTATGCAACAGCAGCAGCAACCAAAACAAAAAACAAAAAACCCACAACTCCATGCAACTGCTAATCATTTATCAAACACTAAACTTGGTTGTTATTGTTGTAATTGATGGCTGGAAACACTCGTTCCTGGAAACGAAGACTTTCCTGTAATGGCAATGTGAAAGTGAGGAAGAAGCATTGAATCTCTTTTTGTTCTGGAGAGACTTAGGTAGAAAAATCAAAGGCATGTGTGCCATTTTAGGCTTCTAAAGGAATTAGAAACCACTTAAAAAGAGAGATGTATTAATCAGTATAAAATGGAGTCTTGTGGCCCTTTACCCAGTTTTCCCTTACCCAAGACTACCCCGTTTATTTTGGCACAAGCGTTTGTGGACTACAGCCCTCCTCTACAGAGGTAAGATGCTGATCCTTGTTCTACATTGTCAGGATGACGTGAGAAGCCCTGGGCTAACTGGAGCAAGATGCACCTAAAGAAAAGGGCTGTAGTCTAGGGAAGGTTATACAAAACCAAATGGGCTAGTCTTTATTGTGCCACAAGGTACCTTCTTTTTATACCCAACTTGCCTTCAACCTTTTCCAAGACAACACCCACCCTTAACTCCAACATACAAAATGAGATTCCTGTTCATGTTTCCTTTTAACTAAAGATAGACATTAATCCCTCCAGTTTTGCTGGCACTGGGATGCAAGACCCCCATGAAACTAGAAAAAGTGTGAATAACTCTGCCCCCCAACCATAACTTTTTTTAACACAAAAAAAGTATGATCTGTGTATTGAACCCACCATGGATGGCTTTGAGGCATCAGGGTTCCTTTGGAAAGCAGAAGTGGGCAACTGGTGAGGCTTGCTTCCACCTGCACTATTGCCTTATGCTATTTTTAATAGGGATTCATCTGCAGTCTCTCAGGCTCATGAGGCTTGCAGTCCCTATTAAAAATGGCATAGGATAGGAGCAGAGGTGGTAGCAAATAATCCATGAATAATCAAAGCTGGAAAAGTGAAACTGCAAATATGGAAGGCTGGCTGCATATCTCATTCTCCTTCTCTACCTTTCCAAGGAAACTTTCTTCTCCATCTATAAATGATTTAAGAAATATTAAATACTAGTGTATTTACCTGGTGTTTCCTGGGATTTTATTTTCTCATAGATAATACTTGTTAGAAAGATTTGAGATCCTGTGTCTCTAATTCCCCAAACTGTCTTGTCCAACACCTGTAACTTTTCTCCATATTCCCCAGTCCAATCTGTTGTTAACATACAGAGGTTTGGTTTCTGAGGGAATACACTGTCCTCCTCCTTCTCGCTGCTAAGCCTCATCTCCATAGCAACTGGCCAGGCCCAAGAGCTCTCTGCCTGGGAATTCTAAAGGCCCCTCCCTAAACTGCCAACCCCAGGATTCCATACAATCTTTACAGGAAGCCAATCATATGAGGTCTTTGCCTGCCTGACACAGACAAACTCACAAACTTTGACTCTTATATATTAGATAACAAGTGCTGGATGCTACTAATATGGTCCACTTATGACAACAAAACACATCATTTTTTTCCTCCAGTTCCAGAAGTTTGCAAGTTGGTGCTCCAGACTTTCACTTGGAAGCATGTCTATGGGATTTCAGTAGCATGCATTCCCACATATTTTTTTTTTTTGCCAGTAGCCAAGACAAAATACCAAAACTACTAGTTAAAAATATCCCCCAATGCAAAATCAGTCATATAAAAAAATTCCATACATCTGCTAACAAAATTCCATTGGTCTTAATAAATGCCACTTGTGCCTTGTCCAATGTCAGTTTAATAAATAGCAGCTCTTTTCACTGTCCTGGAAGAACTGCTGGAATGCAAATAATTTCTCTTTCGAAGTGCCTTTTAGCACATGGCTTTCAGCAAGTCAGCAAGATATTTTGCTCTTACATGCCACACCAGTCAGCAAAGTAGCAAGGAAAATCGTCAGATCGATTAGCTCCACAAGAATAGAGACCCAAATAATATGGAATCTTACGGTCATATTAGACATTAAAGTGAATGTGTTCCCTACAATTAACCCGTTTCACCTACCACCATGGGATTTCTTCATAGATGTGTGCCTCAGAAATTCAGTTTGCAAATTAAGTCCATGATTACCTATCAATAACAAATCACAAAACAAAGCATATTAACTGAAAAAAAATTACAGATGAGAATAATCATGTGGCATGACAGACATCTCTCACCACTTATTGGAGCACCTCATCTAAATACATAGTAAATGTATCATCTAGTTTTACCCTTAGATCAGAGCTTTCCAAACATTCCATGTTGTGACACACTTTTTAGACATGCATCATTTCACGACACAGTAATTCAGTAAGTGGAGGCAACCTCTCCACCAGAGCCTGGCCTGCCACCACCCTCGCTGAGGTCTTCCTCAGCCTAGGGCAGTGACGGTGGCAACAGAGGCAGCCCCTTCTCCCAGGCCTGGCCCGCCATGGCAGCAGGAGAGGCAGCCCCTTCACTCATTATGTTTGCGCAATACACCTACACACTGCAACCAACACACAAATGTGTTGCAGCACACTGTTTGAAAAGCTCTGCCTTAGATAATCTATTACCCACCTAAAATAGTACATGGCATCATTTGAATTCTAGCAAGGGTAAATTACCTTTCCCTGTTATACTTCTTCAAGAGTGCTTTAAGCTTATACCTTTAATACAGTGAAAATGCATAATTTCATTAGTGCAAGTAGTCTATCAGGATAGAGAGCTATTTTTCATGCCATCATCTTATTTATAGTGGTATTGGCGGCTAATTCATCTTCTGATGGCCTGGCTTCTAGTGATAAACCTCTCAGTGGCCCTTTTCGCATGGCATTTGCCATGTGAAAGGACCTCTGGAGCATTGCTTGATTGTGAGGAGCATTTCCGATGACATCCTTGCAATTGCGCAATGCTGCTAAGGTCAGCAGGCACCGATCATGCACTATTTCATTTTCAGCTTGTAGCCGAAAATGGTGACGATCACGCATTGCTCCACACGCACTTACCTTGCATACAGAGCTCCAGAGCCATGGCCCTTGCGCTTCCTCCCCCAGCGCAGCCTGGGAAAATGCCCGGCTGCACTGCGGAAGGAAGAGGCAGAGCCCTCACGCTGCCTGCCGGCCAGCTGGCAGCTCCTGTAGAGCCGAAGCAACAGGGATGCAAGAGCCTCTCTCAAGAGGCTGCTCATGTGATCCCTTCACCCCAGTGCCAGACAAAGGTAAGATGAAGAAAGGGCCTGAATTTGGCTAATCTGGTCCTCACATGGCAAACATGCAGTCTATCATCAGGACTATGGCCTAAGCCTTGCCAGTTTGGTAGAATCTGCCAGAGCTTGTTGTCTGCTTCCATAACCTTCAGTAAAGCAGGATCATGACCATGCCATAATGAAGTGGAAGAGCAAGACATTGTGGAGGTATATCAAGTACATGCAATTAGCATCACTTTTCCAGTTTGACTGAAGAGAGGATACTGTAATTTTACTCTCTGTAGTAAAATTATATATACTGGTACTAATACTTAGGGACACTGAGATTAAAGATGCTTCACTGGTTACTCATCTCCTTTTGAACTAACTAACCTGTTGATTTAATTACCCTGAATTGGAATGTGCTAAGTGACTTTGTGGGAGTGATTATGGTGAAGTTGTTGAAAATGATCGGCTGAGTGGGAAACAAACTGGATATGAAGTACCTAGAAGGATCTCATGTTTGAATGTGGAACTTTCCAAATCATATACAATGGGCAGAGGGGGGTGATTGGTCTGATTTTTGGTATCAATAGAGACATGCGGGTGAAAAATGCAGAATGTCCCACATCCATTGTTAACCATCCCACAGTTTTTCTCTTCACTCAACACTTGATTAGAGGAACAAGGGCAAGCATCCTCTTAGTCAGTTAAGTTGGACTTAGGACATCACAAGTGTTTCATAGGCCCTTTCCACAGGATGTCATCCCACACTGAGGGCAGGAGAAGGGCGGGATCTGGGTGATGGTTCTACATGATGTTGTCCAGGTCCCATCCTTCTTCTGTCCCCTGTCAATGACCAGCGATCACGCAGCCCTCCTGACACCTACCTGCACTTACCTGCTCTGTGGAGGTCCTGGAAGTGCAATGGCTGCACTTCCTACTCCAGTGCAGCCTGGGACAGTACCAGGCTGCACTGCGGAAGGAAGAGGCAGCACCATTGTGCTTCCTCCATTTGTGGAGACAGACAGCACAGAGGAGAATGCTCCTATCGTGCTCCCTCCCGGCAGAGGCAACACCAGGACTCACACTGGATGTCTCTGGAATAAGATAAGCTGCAGAAAGGGCCATATACTCATTTGTGAACATGGAACTATTGCTATGACTGCAAATGACCCTGAAACCCACTGTAAAAGCCAGTCACCCATCCCAAGCAATGGAGGTCTGTGTTGCTGGCAAGCCAGGAGCTGCAAGACAATATGACTAGCCCCTCTCCCAGGACCTCCATTGCTCAGAATGGGTGACTGGCTTTTAAGACCAGTTTCAGGGCTCAGATGGGGAAATAAAACATTACCATGACTCTGTGGCTTTATATTTGAGGCAGAATTTCAGCCATGAGTTGTATTGTCTACTGCCTTCTTGAAAAGGCAGATCTAGAAGGCCCCAGTGTTGGTCCACCACTGAGCTTTGGGTTCTATGGGACTCCATTATAAATGAATGGCCAAGTTCAGCCCTCCAGTTCAGCCAGCCAAAACTATGCCATGTCTCCATTCTCACTGCCAAAACCTCTGCCACCCACCAGCCCACCCACTTCTTGACCAGTGGAGAGTGGGAAGCAGGAAAACATCCCATATGTTCCCATAAGTTGGGAGGGAAGTTATGATCGTGGCAATAGTGTCAAAATTGTGACTAAGGGCATTTCTGCACTACATTGTGATAGTGCTATCATTCCACTTTCAAAATCCTGTAGAATTCCAGGGTATGTAGTTTACTGAGGCCAAAGAGCTCTCTGGCTGAGAATTCTAAATGGCCCTCCCTAAACTGCAAACCCCAGGATTCCATAGGATGTTGAAAGTGGAATAATAGCACTATAACAGTGTGGTACGGAAATGCCCCTGTGTAGTAATCGTGACAATGAAACAGCTGCAGATGAGTAAACCTACATAACTGTTCCATGTTCACAATTGCTACTTAGTCATGATTTTGACTCTATTGCCACAATAATAACTCCCTTCACACCTACTCTAACTAGGCATCAGCTACATGGGGAGAAGGAGGTCCACTCTGCCAGAGATCAGCACATGGCTGAATGACATTTCTGTTAGACTGGGGGGCGGTTTAGTCAAGAGAACTTACTTACTGAAGTATACTTGACTAAGTAGCTTATACAGACTTCCAGCTAATGCTTTTATAGGATATGAAAATTTAAATCAGATACAAAACCACCCAAAATACATCATATTCCATAACTGAGTACAACACATATAAAAATTTCTCTGTACCCAGTGAGGTACCAGGGCAGGACTTACTTGCAAAATAGCTGGAGGCATGCAGATCGATAGCTGTTAAAAGGAAAACCTTCAAACCCTAAGTACATGGTAGATACAAATGCATAAGGCTACTATGAGGAATTTGTCTTTCCATTCCCTGCTACACCCATCAGTTAAAACTACATTATATGATCAAGATGACAAGAGTCTAATTCTTACTTACTTGCAATCACAGTTCCATATTCTATGGTTCTCTTTCTTCCAGAATTGAAACATTTAAGTACAGACCATTCCTTAAGATTTCCTCAACCCTGGGTCGCATGTTCAAACATAAGGCCCCTGGGCCAAATCCACCCCGCCAGGCCATTTCATGTGGCCCTCGTGTCTCTCCTGCAGCTGTGGCTGGGGGGTAGAAAGAGGCACAGAGAGGGGCTGGGAAACAGAAAGTGGCACAGAAAGGGTCTGGGGAACAGAAAGTGGCACACTTTGGATATACTGACCAACTCTATGGCCATTTCCGCACTAGCCTGTTATAGCACGATGATTCCACTTTCAACATCCTCTGGAATCCTGGGGTTTGCAGTTTCGGGAGGGGCCGGCCGGCCCCTCCCGAAACTGCAAACCCCAGGATTCCAGAGGATGTTGAAAGTGGAATCATCGCGCTATAACAAGCTAGTGCGGAAATGACCTATGTCACTTTACAGAGGTATAGGGACCATAAACTACTATCAAATAGCCCCAAAATGTCCAAGAAAAGAAAAGTTGAGGCAGAGGGAAGGCAATTTAAATACCAGCAATAATCAAATGCAATTATTTAATATGATAAAAGAATTGATACATTTATATATTCTTACAGATGCAACCATAATGCTGATGCAGGCCAAAATGATTTTGACTTTGACACCCCTGCCCTGGGCCAAGCCGTTATTAATACAGGGATGTGGGAATCATGTGGCCTTCCAGATGCTGTGAGACTGTAATTCCAGCAGCACTAGCAAACACAGTGAGGAATGCTGGCAGTCGTAGTACAGCATCATCTGGAATGCCACATGATTCTCCCATCTGCGATGATCCTACACGACCAGCTCTCGTAAGAGAGACAGAAGGGAATGTTTTCAGCTTATGGGAGCAGTTATTGACAGCTGTGGATCCTCATACCCTCCAGTGGTCCCAATTTGCCAGAGACAGCCCCAGTTAATCCTCCTGTCATCCTACTTTTTCATGGGCTTTTAAAATGTCCCAGTTTTAATCCTCCTCCTCCTCTCTCCACCTCCCACTGGGGCCAATTCCACACTAGACTGTTATAGTGCTATTATTTCACTTTCATCATCCTATGGAAACTTGGGGTTTGCAGTTTAGAGAGGGGTATTTAGAATTCTAAGCCAGAGAACAGTTTGGCCTCAGTAAACTACAAACCCCAGAATTCCACGGGACGTTGAAAGTGGAATAATAGCACTATAACAGTCTAGTGTGGAAATGATCTTATCTACCAAAGCAGTTAAAGTAGGATCAGACTACTATAGCTATACAATGTGGATATGCACTTTGTCACAGAAAAAAACATTGGTATTATTTACTTTGCTATAATTGTATATCTACTGTTCAGGATGGGAAAGAGGTGGGCCTTTCTGCACAATATGCCACAAGAATTTGACTGGCTTTACGTACAGTGTACCTTGAATTGGGTGAATTGTGGGAAGAGGACCTATTTGCTGCCTCAGTTAGGAAATTGTTTCAGAACGGCTCTGGTGCAGGCAAAGGCCCTGGGCTATGAAAGCATGCACTTGTCTCTCCATCTCCACTGTCTCGGAGTGGGGAAGAGTGTTACCTCTTGTTCTGTGAATTCTATTTATTTTGGTCTTCTCTACATTGCTTGCCGTTGTTAGGAGCATGATTGCTTCACGCAGTTATGCTAATGTTTGCACTTCATAGAATGTAATTGATACTCCTGCTGCTTCCATGCCAAATATGGAAACAAAGTCCTGAGGACTGAGCTTGTTTTGCTCGTTCAATACTGTAAATAAAAGACAGAGTCAAGATGTTGTTGGCTTTTTTAAATACACCTTCTTTTAAAAAGTCAACTCTCTTGCAGTCATTTTTAAAAAATAGCCTTGGTTCCCCCTCTCCTCTTCGCTCTCGTTCCTTGCAAATTATGAGTACAGTATGTAGCCAGTGGACCATAATTGAATTTCATGCTGTGAGCAAATTGTTCTCAGGTTATGCAAAACCATAACCTTATAGCTTGCTCTTTGACAACATCAGGTTGCTGTATTTGGACATAAGGCTGGTGGTCCCTTGGAAATTCATGGAACCAATCTTTTAATCTGAGGATGGGCAAAGTGTAGCCCCCAGCATCTTCTTTGTATCCCCTCAAAGGTCAAATAAATACCTTCTCTGGGACATGGCAGGCATTTTCACATTTTCCCCTTCTTCTGCATCATTTTAGGCCCAGGAGAGGACTTTTTTAAAAAAAGATGCGAATAGGAAGTGATACCTGCTCACTTCCTGTTGCTGAAAAAGGATTCTTCTGAGCTTGAAATGGTGGGAGGAGTTGAAAATTTGGTGAAAATGGCCCCACACCCCCTAAAAAGCATTAGGGGCAATTTTTCATTTTTGTTTATTTATTTATTTATTTTTTCTGGGACAGTGAGGAGTATAGCAATCATGGGTCTCCTAGGGAGTTAATGGATCCCCTTGGTTTCCCACAATTATCCGCCCCGATTTAATCTATTACTGTAACTAGAGAGGGGCAGGTATTCATAGAATCATAGAGCTGAAAGAGACCACAAGGGCCATTGAGTCCAACCCCTGCAGTGCAGAAATAGACAATCAAAGAATTATAGCTGGCCATCCAGCCTCTGTTTTAAAACCTCCAAAGAAGGAGATTCCACCACACTCCAAGGCAATGTATTCCACTGCCAAACTGTTCTTACACTCAGGAAGTTCTTCCAAATGTTTAAGTGGAATTTCTTTTCCTGTAGTTTAAAGCCATTGCTCCATGTCCTAATGTCAGGAGCAGCAGAAAATAGCTTGCCCCATCTTTCACAGGATATCCCTTCAAACATTTAAACAGGGCTATCATGTTACCTCTTAACCTTCTTTTCTCCAGGCTAAACATACCCAGTTCCCTAAAGCACTCTTCATAAGACATGGTTTCCAGTCTTTTTACTGTTTTGGTCAGCCTCCTCTGGACACGTTCCACCTTGATGAATTGTGGTACCCAGAAGTGGACATGGTATTCCAGGTGGGATCTGATCTTAGTAGAATAGAATGGTACTATTTACACCCTCATTCTAGACACTATGCTCTTATTGATGCAGTCTAGAATCACATTGGCTGTTTTTAGCTGGTGCATCACACTGCTGACTCATGTTCAGATTGTGGTCTACTCAGACTCCTAGATCCTTTTCACAGGTGTGATCCTGCCTTTAGGCGGAGTGAGGCAATGGTTTCAGGTAGCAGATGGGGAGTGGTTTGAGTGTTGCAGCCTCCCATTTGTTCCTTCAGGACTCTTAGGCTGTTTGCAATGGAAGGCAGAGGTTTTGATGCTGCACAACTTTTTCTGCATCCTCAAAAGTAGTCCAGTGCCACATGTGTAATGGAGGACAGGATTGCCCATTATCAATGTTGTAATAAGTTTCAAATGTACATCCAATTGATGTCTCTACATGGAACATAAAAAGAATGCCACTGGGTGCTTTTTCTCCTGCAGCAACATGTCTTGAGTCAACTTTGGTGGGGGCAAAG
This sequence comes from Iguana delicatissima, assembly GCA_948472985.1. Taxonomy (NCBI): domain Eukaryota; kingdom Metazoa; phylum Chordata; class Lepidosauria; order Squamata; family Iguanidae; genus Iguana; species Iguana delicatissima. The sequence continues at coordinate 51,208 of CAOKZL010003570.1, forward strand.
AAGCAAAAAGAAACTTGTTGGAGTACTTGTTGGAGTACCTTGGTTTGGAGCAACACTTGCACACTTATCTTTTGAAGGAGAAATGCAACAGTATGTGCTCACTTACCAATGTGAATCCTAGATCTATTACCATAAATGGGACTTCCAACAAACATGGATCTGTGACCACAATAGAACTACCAACATATGCTGATATTCTACATTGGGAACTTAGTAACTTATGCATACCTAAGTTATGTCTCCTGGCCCAACCTTCTCCCATCCACCTTAACAGCCAGCAGCTGGATAAGCTAAAGATCTGTTCAGCCGCTATTCAGGGAGAAAGGAACATGACATTTCCAATCCCTTCCACCAGAAAACAAGGCTGTGACAATCAGAAGCAGGACCCCTGTCACAAGTCACTGAACAGACCTCCTTCAACCGAACTGACTGCTTGCTCTTAAGGTGGAAGCGGGAGGTGGCATTTACACATTTTTCAGTAAGACTACATAGCTTTGCTGAATACAGAGCAGTTACAGATCCATAATTCTAGGTTACAAATCCATAACTGCAATACTGAATGCTACCCACATATCATCTGAAATGAGATGCTTTTAACAGAGTCATCGCTGCATTCAGATAACTGTAAAGAATGTCAGTCAGTCAGTCAAGCCTTTATTACAGTCAAGAAACCATGAAGTGAAGCTAGGAATAATGAGTTCTCTACATCCACTGTGTACTGTGTAGGACTGCTACATCCCCGCATTATTACAATTTGTGTCTCCACTTGAAAGCAAACTGGAAAAATTATTTTTTTGACCTAAAGCTCACAGACTCCCGCAGCCTGCACAATCAGTGATTTTCTCAAGCTCTGCTGTAGATGACCAGCTGTCACTGCTACTAAGAGCCAAAAAGCATACATCATAAGGAAATCACGATATGGAGGAAGTTGGTCTAGTCATTAGGGTGAGAATTCAACATACAGAGCTGCCATTCTGGTGACAGGCCTGTGTTTTTTCTGTCTCTTTCCTGTTTCAATTGTCAGCCAACTTGTACTATAAACAAAAGTAGAGGAATCAAATGTTGTTTGCGCATGTGTGAACAAGGTCACAACAGGCTAAAGTAAAAATGTCAACAACTCTTTGCAAAAACTGTAAAAAAAAAGGATCCTCATTTATGTTCTCCACATTATTATGGAGATCCAATATGCTACAGTGCTAAGGAGCAGCAACTCCTAATGTTCAGGGGCCCTTCCAGATATTGTTGGACTACAAAACCTGCACTGTCTTGTAACTTGGCTTCAGGTAACTCCATTTTAACTTTGCTATCCATTGGGTTCTAAATATATGCTAGCACATAAACTCAGCCCAACTTCCACGCTTGCCCTAAGTGCTGTTTACCATAGATACACGACTGGCCATATTATAACTGCTGGAGATCCATGTTTACAGCCATGAGTTACTGAATATGACCCCAAAAAACTACCTGCACAGCATGCTCTCAGTCACAGGGTGCCTTGGGACAAGCAACTGCCTGTTCTCAAGAAACCCAGTAATTAGGAGCGTGTTGTGGACATCATTTCCCAGCACCCAAACTTCCAACACCTTAGAAACAGTTGTGTTAGGGTGCTGCAAAGTTGCAAAGATAAGTTGAGGGGGCAACATCAGACATAACAACTTATGATGGACCTCCACCAACATAGTCATGACGATGATGCAGGATCTCAGCCAATAATTCATTCATGTAGCAATACACTAAAGGATCATAGCAGCTCACTCCATCAGATAGAATGGAAATAGCAACAATGCATCTCAGTGGGCCTACTTGCTAGCCAAGCAACATCTTCAAGTCAGAAACAAGTGGTTGACAGAAAGAATTTCAGCCTTATCACATAAGATGCTCCCATTACCAATGTGGTAGAATGACCAGGGACCAGGGACCATGTTTCAAACTGGAGCAACAAGATGGAATTCACAAAGCATTTTAAGCCATTCAAGGAAACCAGAAGATAGCTCGTAAGCAATCTTCCCCAACCCAGGCCTCCAGCCACATTGATGTACGACCCCAGTCCTGCCAAGCTACTACAGCTGACAGCCATGCTGACTGCAAACAATGGAGTTGAAGCCCAACATACTTAACACAAGGTTGAGGAAGGCTATCTTCAATCCGAGACATTTTGTTCTTTGAGGCAAAGGACAAGATGACTCTGTTCCCTCTATGCAGTTCCATTTATAGGAGCTACTAGTTTGGCACTCAAATTTTAATCTAGCACTGAAGAGGGAATAGAATTCCCCTCTGCACCTGAGGGCAGAAGAATGGTTTAGGAAGTGAAAAATAGGGTGTGTGTGACACAGCTGTGTCTCCCCCAATATACACTCACTCTATGCCCAATTTCAACCCAGAATCCATTACCTGAGCCTCACTCTGGCCCTTTTCGCATGCCAGTCCTATTGCAAAATGGCCTCGAGAGCATCGCACGATTGCGAGGACCGTTCCACATGACTTCCTCACCATCGTGCAATGCTCCCAAGGCTATTAGGGGGTGATTGTGCATTATATCATTTTCGGCTCGTTGCCAAAAAGGATGCATGATCGCGTGTTGCTCCCTTATGCACACTTATGTTGTGTGCAGAGGCTCCGGACGTGTGGCTATCACGCTTCCTCTCCCAGCACAGCCTGGGAACGTACCCAGCTGCACTGCAGAATATGTAGCACACAGAGAAAGATGAGAAGGAAACAACCCTGAGTAAGAGTAACCAGTTAGTTCATAGGATTAGTGACATTGCAGTGTACCTTGAGATAAATTGCCCTTAATTTACTCAAATACAGAGCTGAAATGAATATTAGCATTCAGAATGCAACGCATTCCCTGCCACCACCATCTGAAAGTGATGAATTGAAACAGAAATCCTAGATCATATCTGTCTCCTCAATGCAATCCAGTAACAATCAGGTCTGTAGGCCAAAATTCTTGGTTGAGGAGCACAAAAATTCCTTGTTACAATAGCTCCACTGGCTGCCAATAGTTTGGGGGCATAATTCAAAGTCCTGGTTATGATCCATAAAGTCCTGTATCAGGGATGGGCAAAATGTGTCGTGTGGACAATTTTCGTGGTGCCCAGGGATCCCCAGAGGTCAAAAAATGCTTCAAAATGACCCCAAAATGACCACTAGGGGCTGTGGAGAGCATTTCCACTATGTTTGAAGACCCCCTGGATACTTCCAGGGGTCAATACAATTTTCTACAAAATTTTTCAAAGAAATTGTTTCCTCAAAAAATGCCCTCTAGGATTTATTAAAGCTTTATATAAAAATTAATTATTATTAAAATTATTATTGCTTTTCGGTACTTATGGTTTAAATATGATGAAGTTAATATTTCAGTTATGGTAGGATACTAATGTTTAGTACCAACTCAACTCAGAATAATAAGAATATGGTAATAATGGTGTATGATTGATTTCATTTTTAATTCTGTTCTTTTTTTTACTAATTAAGAAAATCTGCTGAGTATTGTGACAATAAAGATTGTTATCGACAATGTCAACCAAGATTTTGAGTAAAAATCTAATAATTAAGAGTAAATATTTTCATTCATTTTATTTTATTACGGTCAACAGACCATTAAAACAGCATATTAGAATCATTTTAAAACAATATAAGTATAAATAAATATGGTGGCTCATATTTACCAGAGAAAATACAATCAGGGTGATAATGGTAGCATAAAATATGGGTAAGCAGATATTTCATTTACATAGACAAGGAAGATCTAGTTAAAATAGCTAAGTTTAAAAATTTTGCCACTTGTAGAGTAATCTCTTTGTCAGAACCTTGCAGCAAGATAACCATTAGAGACTCTATGGAACGCCCAGGGAAGTGTTGTGTGATGGGGTGTAATAAATCTTCCCTAAGCCCCTTGGTAGAAACTACAAGGAAAAAGTACATGTGATATAGATTCAATTTCCTGATTATCACAGGGGTAAATATTTTCAAACAACTGTATGCAACAAGGGCGGGAACCAATTTTTAGTTATTTGCAGTGGGGGTTTTTTCCTTATTCTTAATGGTAGTTTTGAAAGATGTTTGTAGCCTTGTTAGCTAATTTTTGCTGTGTTATTTGTCTTGTATTATTACTGTTCTTATGTATTTGTAGTTTTATGTATTATTAGTTTTGCTGCTGTTTTGTTTCCTTTTTCTCTTTGTTCGATTAAAAAAAATGGAAAAATGCTCTCTAGGGAGCAAGAAGGGCCAGACACATGGTGAGAATGTCCACATGTCCCCTGGAGGGAATGCAGGGGGGATGTTTTGATTTTGATTTTTTTACAAAAGCAGGTACCATGGAGGGTGCACCCCTTCAAAGAGTTAATGCTGCCCCCTAGACTTCTGTAGTTGCCCACCTTTTCCTACACAACTGAGGTACGAGTTGTTTGAACAATTGCCTTTCCCTATGTGAGCTTGTCCATGTTTGAAGATTTTCTGAGGAGGCCCTTCTCTTTGGCCATTTCCACACTAGACTGATATAGTGCTAATATTCCACTTTCAACATCCTATGGAATCCTGGGATTTTCAGTTGCAGTAAACTGCAAACTCCAGGACTCCATAGGATGTTGAAAGTGGAATAATAGCACTATAACAGTCTAGTGTGGAAATAACCTTTGTTCTACCACCTCACAAGTATGTCTGGTGGGAACACAGGAGAGAGCCTTCTTGGACCCTTTTCGCATGGCATTTGCCATGCAAAAGGGTGCCTGGAGCGTTGCGCAATTGTGAGGATCTGCATGACGCACTCACTATTGTGTGACACTCCAGTGTAGGGCAGGCGCCGCTTGCACACTTTTTCATTTTCAGCTTTCGACTGAAAATGGTGCGTGATCACACATTACTCCAGGGGCCCGCGCACACTCACTGTGCATGCGGAGCCTCCAGAGCCGCGGTGGCCGTGCTTCCTGCCCCAGCACAGCCTGGGAAACTCCCAGGGTGCGCTGCAGAAGAAAGAGGTGGGGCTCGGGAGCAGGCAGCTTGTGTGGAGCTGATGCAGTAGGGACACGAGAACCTCTCGGGGACGCTGCTTGCGCGATCCTCACACCCCAGCGCTGAAAAAAGGTAAGGTGCTGAAAGAGCCTTGTGTTTCATCCCTGCTTCTGGAACTCTTTTCCTAAAGAGGTCAGACTGCCCCCCTCCTTGCTGTCTTTCCACAGGCAAGTGAAGACTGTTTTGTTTCAGCAGCCTTTGAAGACTGACTGCTCAAGGGAAATGGGCCTTACACAATGTACCATACTGCCAAGTTGTTGTTTTCTTTTTAATAGGTATTTTTTAATTGGTTATAATTTTATTGGTAGCTTAATTACCAGTTAAGTTAAATTTTTTGCTATCGCAGTTTTGGCTATCTTTGTTTAACTGTTGTAAGCCGCTTGGAGACCTGAACTGAGAAGAAGATGGAACATTAGCAGCAGCAGTAGTAGTAGCAATAGTAGTAACTCCAACTGGAGGAGACCCATTGAATTAATGAGAACTTGTTAAGTCAACAATGATGTCACTTCCATTGATAAAATTACTGCATTACAATTAGGACTAACACCTGGATTTGGGTCAGAGTGATGCCTCTAGGCATCCTTAATTCAAGTAGATTTAAAAATATGTAATAGATATGCATACATTTTGGCTGGCATCTTGTTAGTGTCTTATGCAAACTTAAGTTCCCTTGCATTTGTGGATGTACTTCTTTTGGGCATTGCATAAAATCTGTGTTCAGTTCACAGTTGCATAGTGGAGTTGATCAAGTGCAGCCAAAGCACATGCAGTTGTGCATTCTTTGATGGTGTAAAACTATTTGTCAGTGTATTCAGTGTACTACTTTCTTCAGTGGGGTTTGTAGATGAAGCCACTGTGTGTTCACCACTGTGTAATGGGGCAAGAAGTGACCACACTGACTGACACACAATGGATCGCACGCACAATGTCGGCACTCAGCAGAAGAGTGGGGCAGCAGAACCAATATTCAACTAGTGTATATGTATAAGTGTAGATTTGCACAAGAAGAAAGCAGGATTGTGACTTTTACCTACATGTTAACTTACCATTCAAGAATTATTTCAGTGGGTTAAGTCTCTTTGGGACTCACCAAGAGGATCCAGGCCACAATACTGAAATATTAGAATATTTTAAGATCTAGTAATAAAAATTTTCCTATTTAAATCAAAATCAAACATTATGTACCTTCAGGAAAAAGGAACATCTTATTTTTTTTAACGTACTTATTAATTTATTTTCATTTGTATGCTGCCTTTCTCCCAAAGTGGGACCCAAGGTGGCTCACATGAGGAACAAGTTCAAAACCAAACAAATTTTTAAAAAAATTAAAAATCATCACATTCATCATCATAACATCTTGTCAGATCTTCTTTGGGAAGGCATTCTACAGGTTACAGCTTTAAGGGTACAACTTGACTTTCTATGCATCCCAGGTGATTTCTTGTGCTAAAAATATGTTTCCAAATTGTACGTTCTTAGATGATATATAACTATTTTCAGTGCCTTCAATATACAGTACTACCTGATTTTAGGGGATTGCATAAACAGCCACTGTTCATTCCCTGTTGCACAATGAGACAATAAGTAGACACACTGGCAGATACAACCAGTTGCACAGTGTATTCAGCAGAAGAGTGGCGTGGCACAATCTCCAATTAACTATGTGACTGTAGTTTTATACTTCACAAGCACAATGTAGGATCTTGACTAATATAAATATATTACAATGTATAATTTATATTTCAGATAGATATACATATATAATGTAATGTCATAATTTATGTTCTTGGCTTTCAAAGCCTAACTCCTGCAAATTATCGCAATACCTTTGCAGTCATTGGCTTGGAAACTGGAAGATGGGAGCAACTTTGCTTCTAGGTGAGCAACTAAGTAGAGTGTTACACTATACTTTTTCTTTACAAGTCAATGAGCTAAAGACCACCTGCCTTTCAGAGGAGGAGGAGAAATGAGAATTTGGAGAGAGGCTTGGGAATATTTCAAAAGGTCCTAACAGAGGGAATGGACACAACTCTAAGCAAAGTTCTTTGCAGGTGGACCCAATGCAGAGATGCTGAATGTGGTTTTCATGGAACTGGTTGTATGTTTGAAAGTGTATTTAAATGCCGATAGGAATGAACATTACTGTCTGAATCACTCAAGGTGAGGGGAACCTTTTCTTTCAAAATAATACTAGAAGCTAGAGTTGTTCACTGAAGTTAAACAGTGAGAAGTTCAGAATGCGACATAAGTCCTTCTTCAACCACACCAGATAATTAATCCATGGAATTCACTGCCAGTAGACAAAGTTTTGACTGCCCAACTGGATGGCTTTGAAAGGGAATTGGATAGATATATGGAAGAAGGAGCCATAAATGGCTGCTATGTATCACCTCCAGTTGCAAAGGAAGTATGTCCCTGTATGTTCATCACTTGGGAACTTGATAATGGAGAGTGTAATCACACTCATGTTCTCCTGGTGGGTTTCCCATAAACAGCCAACTGGCCACTGTGTGCACAGAATGTTGGTGGACCTTAGGTCTGATCCAGCAGAGTTTTCAAAGTAAGTACCAAATTTTTAATTTTTCCTGCTATAAACCCTGAGGAGACAGCTAGAATCCTGAGATCTGGTAAGTGTAACATTAAGCATTAGCTGAACATTTGCTGTAGATTATGAAAACCTGGAATACTTGCATTTCTGATTGATTCCAGAAGCAGTTTCTCAGATACATGCCAAAATTAAAATGATAGGTTTTAAAATATCAAACCTGAAGCATTCACTTTTCAGGAATGTCTATTATGGCAGAGCAAGCAGGAAAACAGTGTGATGTAGTATTTGGGATAAGAGAGAACTTGGCTCAAGTCATCCTTGGTGTGAAGATCAGTCGTGATTGCAACCAACCTTCACAGGACTGCTGTGAGATTATAAAGGAGCAACTCCATAAACACCACCCTGAAGTTAGAAGTTGGAAGTGATATATAAATGTGAATGACAGTTGCTCATTCAGTATTCAGTGTGTTTCAGCTCTGTTTTTGCATTTTAGCACTGCAAAACCTCAGGTTCATTGTGGAGTTATCCATACCTTCTCAGGCTTCTGGTTAACAATCTTTCTCTTTCTCCCACATGGCCAAGAAGTTTTAATTCTATAGGGGACATGCTGGAGATCTCTGGGACAGAACACTAAACTACATATCCTCCAGCATTTCACGGATGAAAACCAGGACATCTGTGACCAAGCAACGTCAGAGCGTGGTCAAAATGTCAAATGTTATTAATGAGGTAAAACACACAAGCTAAACCAAGCTGCAGCAATTTGCTTTTGTCTGAGCCTCTTGGGAAAGGCAAGCTTCTGCCCTTTCCTGTTCAATCCTTGCTCCCTCCATTAACTGAATGCAAACTGCTTTTGCCCTTTCAAATCTGTTTGTATCAGTTGAAGTAAGCTGAGGCCAAAGGGAGAAAGTGGGGGAGGAGAGAACGGGGACATTTTAAATGCAGCTGGAAAAGTGGGAAGGAAGAGGATTAATCAGAACTGTCTCTGCCAATTTGGGACAGCTGTACAGTAGGGGTCCTTCTGCACTACACAGTTATTGCACTATGATTCCACTTTAAATACTATGGTTGCCTCCTACGGAATCCTGGGATTTGTAGTCATGGGAGTTAGTGAGAATCCTAAATATCCTTCCCTCAACTGCACATCCCAGGATTCCATAGAAAAGAAAGATGGCAGTTAAAGTGGAATCATACTGAAATAGTTGTGGCATGCAGAAAGACCCTGTGAAACTATAGTTCCCAGGATTCTTTGGAAGAAAAGCCTACCATGAGTAGCCATTCTAAAAACAAGTCACTTCCTAAAAGTGCTTTTGGAGTTCCACTGGACTGGAGAGCTCTCTGTTTATCTAAAAGTATAAGGCTTTCACAATTTTAATAAATCTTGTCCAAGCTTACATTCAAAACATTACTTGTGCTAGGGTATGAGTAACCTAATCAGACTACCTGGGTAGCCTGTATATGTATACAACACCAACTAAGATAACTTCAGGGAAGTAATTTGAGATACGATGGCGTCGGACGTCCACTTAGCAAGTTCATGGAAACTATGCTTGCTTGCTCGGTGTGGTAACACCCTTAGAATAGCAAATGAAAGGTGCAGTTAAGGTGAAGGTAGTCTTTCTGTTGTTTTGATCAGCTCACTTCCCTCAGTCTTGTCTTCCTAAGAGCCACCTTCCTAAAAGGAAACTGCCAGGAAAGATTGCTCAGTTTCTTCCCAGAATGAGACCTTTTACACAAATCCGTCTTGCAGTTACTAAAGCCATAAAGCCATGTTCCTTCCAGGAAATAGGGGAGAAATAAAATAGAAGGGTATGTTTTTTGAACATTTTTTCTTTTCGTGAAGTCCATGCTATTTGGGTGAAGGTGTCCACAGCAAAACTTCCTTCCTGTCAGCTATTCAAGGGCAGGATAATAATACCTTCTCTCTCTGTTTGAACTGAACTTTCCAGTGTTGTCACAATAAAAGATGAATATAAGGTTTTACAAGATCTCCAAGTGTCTGAGTTCTCATGTGGGTAGCAAAGCTATATGAAGGTGCCTATGTTTTAAGGTTGTGAGGTATCCCTTGTTATAAGGGATGGCCCTTCTTTGGGGGTTGGAAACTCTGTCCCTCATAGGGCTGGTCGATATCCCTGACTATAGAGAATGCCTCCTATTTGATGGATGAAAAGGGGTTTTTTTCCCTCTTTCCTACAAACTAAACAAAATGCAAAAAAAAAAACAACAACTCAGATTTGGGGATGTGGGCCCTTCCTAAAGACAGAAATGTGTGCATCTTTTAATTTATGAGTGTGAACAATATTTAGACTGTTGCTTAGTGCTATTTTGAAAACCTGGAAACTCTATTATGGTCATTTCTGCACTACACAGTTATAGTGCTATTATTCCACTTCCAACAGCCTATGGAATTCTGGGGTTTGTAGTTTATGAGGCCACAAAGCTCTCTGGCTAAGAATTCTAAATGCCCCTCCCTAAACTACAAACCCCACAATTCCACAGGATGTTGAAAGTGGAATAATAGCACTATAACAGTGTAGCGAGGAAATGGCCTATGCGTTCAAATTTGCAGAGGACAGTCCTCTGTTTGAAGGACTGACTGATCAGGTCAAGTCTGGCTTGCGGATAAAGAACAATAAGAAGGAAGACCAGGGATCTTGAAGTTGCGCATCTAAGTTGCCGCCTGGACAGGAGATTGAGCAAGTAAGCTCATAAACTGCTTGGCCATTGGTCTCCTCTATGTAGTGGGAGTACTGTATTTCTGTTTGAACAAAAACCATGATTTCTAACATGGCATATCTAATATATAAAAGTCAAAGTTAGTTTGTCTGTGTCAAGCGAAAGGCCTCATATGATTGGCTGCCTAAGAAGATTCTATGGAATCCTGGGGTTTGCAGTATAGGGAGGCGCTTTTAGAATTCTCAGCCAGAAAGCTCTTGGGCCTCAGTCAACTGTGTGTCTTGAATAGGCTGGTTGCTATGGTGACTAGGCCTAGCAGCAAGGAGGACAGCAGTGTATTCTCTCAGGAACCCAACCTATGTATGTTAATAACTCTGAATACAGGTTGGATTGGGGAATATGGGGAAAAGGTACAGGTACTGGACAAGACAGTTTGGAAAATTAGAGAGACAGGAGCTCAAATCTTTCTAACAAGTATTACCTATAAGAAAATAAAATCTCAGGCAAAGCTGAGTATGTTCGCTAGCATACAGTGTGTATAAATTGGCATGTATAGATTTTATGCAGATCTGCCGCCTTTTGCCAGCAAGGGCCAGAACAGCTAGATTTTGTGGAAAATCGAGTCACCATCATTTGATAAGAAATGGCTTTACCTTAAAAGAGTAGGTTCTGAAGAGGAATTTTGGAATCAAACACATGGAAGTTCAGCTAAGTAGGCTGTCATCAAGCATAGTATTTTATTTGTCTAAGCCATGGGAATATGGATCCACAAGAGCAGCAGTCAGGACAGGAGGGAACCAGAAGCCAACATGCTTAATTCCTTCCGCACATCTCTGCATCCACATATAGGCAGTGTACTCCCATCCCACAGCAACCTTTTAATGGAATCAGAGGCTTCAGGCCACCAGTCATGCGCTCCAATTTCATTCAGTACAAATACACTGTACACCTCCATGTTATGTGTCTTCAAGTGGCTTCGTAGGGTTTTCTTGATAGTATTTATTCAGAGGAGGCTTGCCATTGTCTTCCTCTGAGGCTGAGAGGGTATGACTTTCTCAAAGTCACCCAGTGGATTTTCATAGCTAACCTGGGACTCAAACCCTGGTCGCCTGAAGCCTTAGTCCAATGGCAGAACCACACTGGCTCCTGCCCACATTCATGGTATGATCTAACACAATGGCATAGCCATTAATGGTACCCAATATCAAGAAGGTTTCTTAAAATAATGTCTGAAATCTTGTTCATGCTTACAGTGAATGAAGTCTACTTGGTTATTTCTATGTTGTTGTGTTCTTTCAAATCATTTCTCACTTACAGTGAGCCTAAGGTGAAATTATCACAGAGTTTTCTTGACAAAATTTCATAGAATCATAGAGTTGAAAGGGGCTTCATGGAACATCGAGTCCAGTCTCCTGCTGAATGCAGGATCTCCATCTAAAGCATCCCCAGCAGGTAGCTGTCCAGCCTCTTTTCGAAGCTGTCCAGAGAACAAGACCCCCCACCTCTCTGGGCAACTGGTTCCATTTCTGAACTCTCTTACTGAGAAGAAGTTCCTTCTGCTATTCAGATGAAATCTATCAACTGAAACCTTAAATCTATCCTGTAATTTCAAACCATTAGACTTGATTCTGCCCTCTGAGGCAGCAGAGAACAGGCTTGTCCTTTGTTCTGAGGGGGGTTTGTCATTGCCTTCCTCTGAGGCTGAGAGAGTGCGATTTGCCCAAGGCCACTCAAAGGGTTTCCATGGCTGAGCAGGGATTTGAACTCTGCTCTCATGAAGTCCTAGCCCAGCATTCAAACACCACACCAGGCTGGCTTCTCAAGATGCTTTCTTCCTGGTTCCTAAAAGAGAACTATAGAATGTCCAAATATGTTATCACCATCTTAAGATGGGACAAAATAGCCTAGGACAGCACAGACATCTCATGATAGTAAAATTGTAACATATTAAATCATTGTCAGTTTCATGTCCTTCAATCCAAATTGTGTAGAACTACAATGCCTGTCAGGGTAGTTGCAGTTCAACAGAATTTGGATGGCTGCAGAGTTCCCATCGCCTGCTTTACTCTTATCCCCATAACTGCCAAAGTAGGGTTTGAGCTCAGCAGGTAAGAAGCCAAGTGGAGAGGGGGGAGAGAATAAGGTTATGCATATGAACTCCCTCAGCTGTGTAACTCCCTGCATTTCTTCATCTAACCTGGCGTCAGCAGTTAAAAGTGGTGTGATGTTTCTCACATGACCATTGACTCCAAGCATGCCAAACAACTTGCTTTCACAACAGAGACTGGGCACCAGCTATAGCAGATATGGCCTTGCCATTATTGAGAAGCATAGTCCACCCACAGACGTCTTGTATATTGTTTGCTAATTCCAATTAACTACAGTTGTCTTACAACTCGATGCAATAATAGGAATGGGCAGTTGGAATGAAAGATGCGACCAGTCTCTCCTTTAAAAACAAAAACAAAAACTCCTATCCACACATGCTTTTCTGAGCTAAGAGTGACCACATACTATAGCAGCAAGCACTGCCATCCACTATCCTATCTGCTTTCTTGAGTCTGTGTTCGTATAATGTTGCTCCTGCCCTATTACAGTTGTCAGATTGTGACCCAGAGATCTAGCCATCTTCCTTTGTGAGCTAGTTGAACAGCAGCAGAAGTTTCTCCTTCTTGACTTTAAAAATAAATAAATTGAAACTCCATTTTAAACTTCAGTTTCAAAAGAAAAACAAAGGACAAGACATTGGCTTTAGGTAGCACAAATCCCACTATGTAGAGTTATGCTTTGACTGCAGTGTGAAACCCTTGTGCTGAATAGAAATGGTATGCATCTGAACCAAGCACCAGATGAGCAATCAAAGAGATATGTGCATCCATGCAAAGGACACTGTTTGTGCAAATCCTCTTCTGCAACCCTAAAATGAACGTAGCCATTCCACATCAGACAAAAATACCCAATTGCATCTTCAGGGGAACTTACATACATGTCAGAAACCAACAGGATTCTGGTCAAGGACTTCTAATATGGCCAATGACACAGTTAATAACTCCTTTAACCAGAAATCCAAAATTCTCCAAAATCCAAAACTTTTGAAAAGTGGAACCCAGTCTTTTTCCTGTAGGGAATGTGAAAGATTTACAGAAGCTTGCTCGGGACCACACAGACATGTTCTGCTTCCAGTCTCTCAGTCAGATGACCCCTTTTTTTCCCCCCTCAAGGCACCAAGCTGAGAGACTTTGCAACCAGTGTAGTCACATGTGGTCACAAGCAGGCCTTCATAATTCCCTCATGTTCCCCAGAGGAAGAAGGCAAGAAAATTACTAACAAAAGAATGGATCCCACATCGAAAGAATGCAATGTAACCTCACATTACATATGGTCAGCCCTCCACATTTGTGGATTTAACTTTCACGGATTTGATTATTTGCAAGTTTCTCCAGCCCCTGCCTTCCTCACCTCAAACGCTTGTTTTCCAGGGGAGCCTTCCCACTCGGCAGCTCTGATCAGGCCATGAAGTCTTTTAAAAACTCAGCTCTGGTCCTCTTCCACCTCCCCCAGCCACTACCTGGCCAGTTAAGGATGGCTCACAACACAATTTTTCAGCACCACAAACCTTCTCCCAATGCCCGCACACACACCCAATGAAGGAGAGGGAAGCCATAAAGGGCCACCATGCTGGCCTACTCCCCTTCCCTCTCCTTTGCCTGACCTGATTTGGACCCTGGGTGCTCATTCTCTCCACGTGCCTCAGCCCCCTTCCCACAGACATACACACACATTTTGATATTTGTGGTTTTTCCACTTTTCCGGGGTTCCTGTGCCCCTAACCCTAGTGAATATGGAGGTCCAACTGTATATGCAAATATTTGCAAAAATCTAAAATCTGAAATGCCTGTGGGCAGTGATGTAGACTCGCGTTGATAGACTCGGACTCAAGTTGGACTGAAGTTGCTTCAGTGACTCAACTCAGACTTGACTCAGCCATAAATGATGCACTGACTCGACTAGAGACTTGTATATTTTTAATGATTGACTTGATGCCTTTCCTTCAGTACCGTAACACATTCATTCAGAAACCTTATGACTTTGAACAACACTGCCATCTCTTTTTGCCTACTAGTCACATGACAATCTCTCTCAAGCCCAAAGTGTGGGTGCATTTCTCAGAGGGGAACAGCAAATACATTAGGCAATGGGCTTGAGGAAGGATCCTTCCTTCTAAAGCTTTTGAATATTCAGTAACGAGGAGTAAGATAGGATGCTATTGCCCACCTCCAAAGCTGCAGATGGGAAAATGTGGAGAGCTGACTCTGCTTAAATTGTTAAAACTAAATTTATTTCTCTCTAGCCAGTAATTCTGGAATTTTGGTTGGGGTACAAAGTTGGCTTCCAGACTTGAGACTGGACTTGAAAGTATCTTCAAGGACTTGAGACTTGACTTGAGACTTGAAGGTAGAGACTTGAGACTTGGAGTAAAAGACTTAAAATCCATCACTGCCTCTGGGCCCAAGCCCTTCAGATAAGGCATTCAGTGTACCCTCTTCTGGCATGACCTTTGCATACACAAATGCCAGGTCACACGAAATGTCACTCTCATTATAGTCAACGGACGTGACAGGCACACACACATTCTGTCCATTGACTGCAATGGTACACAACACTTACTCCTTTTGTTTTATACAGGGATTCCTGGAATGGAACTGCCACATATACAGAGGGCGCACTGTACTCATTTGCTACAAGAGTAGAGCAATGGCTGGGATCCTGCAAGGCATAATTTTGCGATAGTGCTATTTCAGTGGCACAATACATAACTACGTTAAGAAAATTGTGACAACAAGCACAAGCACAAGATATCCTATTGCACAACAGGGCTCCTACCACTTAACAGGGAGCTGTGAAAACTGGGGACATTTTCTCAGCTGCGTGCAGCCCACCCATGATTTCCCACTGCCCTCTGTTCTGGATTACCAGTACCCCATGCCTCTGTTGCGGACTGGTACTACCACCACGTATGGTCATTTTGCAGGGGCAGAGTGCCACAGTTCCACAACTGTTTCACAACTGCTTACTTCATCTGTGTAATAAAACTTGATGGCACAGCCCTGACAACGCTCCCGTCCTGGGAATATGGCCATTGCATCACACCACACTTCTAAACTGCACAATTATTAATTGGTTTACAACACTGTAAATTCCCAGCAGGAGGCAAGCCAGTAACTTTAGAATGATGTCTGAATGGAGAGCCCTATTCCATGCAGCCTGAATGCAAATGGTGCGGAAACGTCTCCATCCCAAATTGTATTGAGAGTATAACCACATCATCGCAGACTAACCTGCACAGTCCAATACCATTAACCCATTTTTTTTAATATTGGGACTGCATGTGAGAGAGAGACAGAATTTACCTTCTTAGGCCAGGTGAGTTCCTATAGGAACAGTCCTTGATTTCTTTCATGGTTTTGGCACTGGAGTGGACAATCTCAAGCCCATTCTGGCCTTCCAGAATCCCCCAGATGGCCACGGAACTTGACCACGATATGATCACCTGGTCATTTCCCAGCTTTTGTATGGCTCTCGTACATCCAAATCACCACCACTTAAGAACTGTCTCCTTATTAATTCTCTCCTTATTGTCACTCAGGGTTGTGAGCTGAAATAGGCTATTTTTTTTGGCTGCCCCCCCCGGTGCTTTCAGCTCCACCTACCACTTAAGTATGTCTCCGCCTCACAAGAACTTCCCTAAAGCTGAACGTGGCCTTTGGGGTGAAAGAGCATCGCCACCCTTGTTTTAATGCCTGCTTCCTCACCCACCCCCCAAAATATCTGCCGCAAAGAGCAGGCTTTCATGAGATACAGAACCAAAGGTGGCCAACCAGATCAGGGAAAGCTGGGAAGAAACCAGTGCTGAAAAGGTTCATCTTCCAATGTAAAGAGAATAGAAACATTTTAAAGGAACCACTACCACCACTGCTTGTATCTCACCCATTTCAGTTCAGTTCAGAGATATGGTTTAGTCCAAACTCTAACAGGACTACATCAGCAGCTGAACATTACTCCCCAAACAATACCCCACAGAAACCACCGTCAGTGATCAAAGCCAGGTAAGCTGAAGGCTTTCGTAGACCCTCTCCACCTCTGTATAGTTTCTCTGCAAAGGAAAGACTCAAATCAAGAAAGTGAAAATTGAGTCATTTGTTATGAAACCAGATTTATTAAACTTTTTGTACAGGAATTTTACAACTTCATCATATCAATTTCCAAATATGTACATATTTACAAACATCCAACATAGTGTTACCAGCTTTCCACCTACCAATATATACAGATTAATCGGCAGGTCTAAGGAGAACCTTTAAAAAAAAAACATAAAACCTCCAACTGTATCACAGATACAAATATATTAAAGCAATCACAAGAGCTTTAGTGCAATCAAGGTCAAAAAATAAACTTTTACCTCTAATTCTCTTGATTATATCAAGTTAGTATTGCCAGCCATAATTCACATTTAAACAGCTCTTTGACATCTCAAGAGTTTAGGACAGAGAGAGAGAGAGAGAGGGGGCGCGCGCACAACACAGCCATTTTTTAAAGAAGAAAACCTCAAATGACAAAACGTCATGTTGGACAGCAGACAGCAGATGAGGTATACAAAGATTTCTCACAGGAGCTCCACCACTTTGACATAAATAAGCCTTAAAATGGTGTGACCCTTATGCTAAGTTGTCAAAATGGGGCCAAACAAATGTAATGCACTGTACTGCATTGCCTGGAATCAGCATTCCCCATAATGAATTCTGGGAACTGTAGTCACGAACAGTGACAGCCAGTGGCTTCCATTTCCACGGCCCCAGAGGTTATAGGAGCTATTTAAGATGCTGAACCTGTTTTGGGGGCTAGGATTCATCACCTTGAGGAGTTCCTTTAAACTTCAGACTAGAACTGACAATGGATTCATCACCCCGATAATATGAAAAGTCAGTAACTGCCATTGGTCAGGCAAGGTTGCTCATGTGAGCCTCAGACAATGGCCAAAAATACATTTTCCAATTTCTCCTGTGAAAGGATGTACCATAGCTCACATAAGCCAGTAGCACAAACCACCCTAATTAACATTTTCAAAATGAGGTGTGTTGTTTTAAAAGAACACAGTTTTTTCTTTCTATACACATGAACTCAGCCTTGAAAGCAAATTCACCATTGTAATAGTTCACAAGAGTGCTTGCTGGTCTAATGCATACCCAACTTCACCTGTGGCACATAAGCAGTGTTCGATAAAAGAGTCAAGGGAGCCAAAAGCTCTCCCCTGGCAACACAGATGAACCTTTTAAATTAAATTTTCCAGGACAAATGCTTATTGTTACAAACTGGAGCAGCCACCTTTGTCAGGAAGCTCATTACCTCATCCAGGAAATTTAATGCTTCCTCAGGTCTGTGGATTATCCAGCATGAATTTGAATTACAAAACTCATCACAGCCCAGAGGTACATGAAAATACAGAAGGGGGAAGACATTTCCAGAGACATATTAACAGTCAAATAGGAACATTTGGATATTGTTTTGTGGTTTTCAAAATGGCCAGCTGTGTAAAGTTTTTTTTCCCCTTTTCGATAAAAGGGGAAGTATGGAAAAAGCTCTTGTTTTAGACTTCAGCTCCCAGAATCCCCATGAAGGTCAGGGTGGTTTGATGATCTGCAGTCCAAAAATGAGATATTTGCCCCAAAAACTTAGCAAAAAAAGGTGATGCAATGCACTGCAGAGTAGAGCCCACACAAAGAAAGCCAAACCTATTTCAGTGTATGTAACAAGATAGGGCTTATCTGTGCCTTTCAGGCTTGGACGCCCCACCCCAGCTGAAGTGTTTTGGTATTTGGATAGATGATGGTACTTTCAGAGCAACTACACCCAGCTCCACTGAGGCAAGAGAGCCCAGCAAGTCCGGGAAACAGGCCATATAGATCACTTGCCAGGGAAAAAAAAGCTGTACTTAAAAAGATGCACTTCAAACATAACGCTAAATGGTTTGCAGAAGACACAGCAACAAGGCCTCATTCCTGCACTGACTCTATGACATTTCACAATATCAAATCAGACTTTCTGATCTATATTGCCTAGTATGTTCAGCTTGGGCTAGAAACAGTTATGCAAGGTCTGGAACAAATTAGGGGGACTGACTAGAATCTTATGAATACAATGCAGGCACTCCTCTTGTTCTGTTTTACTTAGAACACCAGCAGAGACCCATTCACATTGCAGAATTATAGCATTATGATTCCACCTTAACCACTATGATTCCATCCCATGGAATCCTGGGACTGGCAATTTAGAGAGGGTTATTCAGCCACAGACCTCCAGTACCTCCCCAAAACTACAACCCCAGGATTCTATAAGATGCTGTGATGGCACTGAAAAGTGGTACAGTGCTATAAATTGTGCAGTGTAAAGGTGCTCCGAACATGCATGACCGGAGACCAAAGGAGAGACAAGGGATCAAGCCTCACCTCTTTGCCTGCTCCAGCTTTGGTCCCATCAATCTGCACCTGTTTCATGATCCCTTTGCAGAGCAAGACTGACTTAGAAGACTGTAAGCTGATCAAGAGCAGAAGTGCATCACTTAGTGAGGGTGGGCACACATGTATGCATTTTACTGCAAGAACAAGTGTGGTGAACATTTGAAAGACAGTTGGCTGGGTTGCCTTTCCAAACACATGGCATCTCAGGATACATATGGGGGCAGTGAGAGGGCCTGTGAAGTCCACAACTGGCTGCAGCTGGGAAGCACTTTAAGTTTCCTATGAGAGCTGAAGGAAAGAAACCACATGTAACGCTGTTCCAAATCCAGACACAGACCAGTCTGCTAGCTGGAACTGCAAAGCCACACTGATAGAAAATAGGGTGGCAAGGTGGAATATTTTGTGTTCCATGCTTCAGAACGGGTATTTACACTCCAACCATGCTAGGTGGAGTTTCAACAGACCTGCTAAGGATTGGAGGATGGCAAGAGATCTATACTCCACCGAAACCAATGGCAAAATTCCTGTTTGCTTCGAATGGTTCTCATCTTTCATTCAAAATAATTTAAGAGCAACTGAAGAACTGTATGCTTAATGGTGAGGTTTCCAAAGCTCTTTTTCTCTTTTTTGGAGTACAACTCTCAGAACCTTTCAGCCAGCATGGTTCATAGTAGCAAAAGGGGGGGCAGTGCAAAACCAGCCATTTTACCAAACTCTGGGGATTCCCACATGTTGGAAGAGCCAGTTTCAAATCAATTATATAAGCACAGCTTTCTGAAAGAATCCCATTAGCTTCTGCACTGTGACTATCATACGCCTCACCTGGCACCAGAGGTAGCATGCCTGCATTCGCTCTCTTACATCACCAGTAAGAAGATTCTGTAATCAAAGCGCAGCTGACAGTCCTGTCATTTTTATGATGTATGAGAGACACAGGAGAACCCAGCTGGCTCTAGCAGCATAAACCTGATAAATGTAGCAAGACCATGTGGATCTGAAGACAACACAAGGAGGCAAGCTACTCTCAAGCTGTTTTGCTAGAGAAAAGGAAGCCAATTAAGGCTGCAATCCTCGGACTGCTTACTCTGAATGAATCAGTCTGATCTCCCACTGAAGTCCAGAACGATTTTTTTTTCCATTTCAGAATTGCAGTTCGAATGTCCTAGACCTAAAGACGCAGGTACACCCTTGCACAGGCAAAGTCCATTTGCTCCAGAGCAATCCCATGGAGTTCAATGGGAGAGATTAACCGTAAATTAAGCAGACTAAGGACTGCAACTTTTATTTTTTCTTAAAGGACTGGTTTGGTCAAACTGCAAGCTTCCTTGGAAAGAGGAAGAACAGCACAGAAATTCTATTCATGAGTTAAATGTGCTAATCATAATAACTGCCATCCTGAAGACAAAAGGATTTTGGAAAGCTATGTGTTTACAACACAGAAAATGAACAGAACAAAAATACATTTAAAGACTGCGTACAAGGGTCAGCACTCGCTCTCTGTCCCCACACCCTGAGTCAAAAAACAAAACAAAACAACAAAAATTGAGTGAGCTAGCAAAAGAAGGAACTGATATCATCATCTTCTCTCAACTTCTCTGGAACAACCTGATCAAAGGCTCTTGTGTCCTGGTCAGCATACCCCAATTCCAAAACAGCGTCAAACCAGGGATGGAGCAAAATTTCTGCAGCTGTGAGTCTTTCTGAGGGCTCTCGTCTGAGGAGGCTACGGATGAGGCACCGTGCTTTGGGAGAGACGTGGTCAGGGATACAAAACTGTCCACGTCGGATTTTTGAAAACAGGGTAGTAGGGTCCGAGTCATGGAAGGGATAGCGCCCCACCAGGAGGGTGTACAGCATTACACCTAAGCTCCAAACATCAGCTGACTTCCCCGAATAGGTCCCTGTTGTGTTTAGGATCTCTGGACTGACGTAGGCTGGGCAGCCATGCTTGTCTGACAAGGCATCATCTTCCCCTTTGATGATGTGCGTGTCTTCCAAGCTTTCTAATCTCAGCTGCATCCTGTGGAAGAGAAGAAGCCAACACATTAGTTACTACGCCATGCTAGAGAGCCTCACAAAGAAGGTCAATCCGGTCGCAGTATACAGCCTGAAAACATTACTTTTTTGGATTACAACTCCCAGAATCCCCTAACCAGCATAAAATAATCTTTGCATTAAAAAAAAACAACAGAGCGCTTCCAATCTATTACTCATGTGACAGCAATCAGAAGGAGATGGAAATTTTGACATTTGGTTAATATGACAGCATGACAAAGCAACACACAAGTATGCATCAGAACAAGAAATTCTGTTGTACCTTTAAGACTCATAAATGTATTATAGCATGAACTTTTGGAGACATTAGCCCACTTCATCCGCAATTGATGGAGACACTGAGACGTGCCTTGTGTTATGAGTGAGCCATTACAGATCAAACAGCAAAGATGGGATTTTGGTTATCATTCACTGGATGACAATTCAAACCAAAGGCCTTTTAACTGAGATGGCTCACACCCTCAGCTGAGAGTCACCCAGTGACAAGGAATTAAGTGATGCCCCTGTATGTGCCAGCTGGTGTAATAACCACCCTTCTCAACACAATGAGGGAGCTGCTGGAAATAGCAGTTAATACAGCTTGGGTCACAATCTCACTCACAGCTGTGTGGTGTATTTCTCTGGTCAGTGCTATTCCAGTGTAAATGAAGGGCTGTTTGCTCTTTGGGAGCTAGCATATTTCACACAGACATGCCTGGATGACTGCAGTATCTACTAATGACAAGGAGTGGAGGGGAGAGAGAACACACCACTGCAGACTTAATATCTCACAGACACATTTTTCAGAGGGTTCTATTCACTCATGTAGCTGTTGGCAACTATCAAATAGACCATAATCAAGCAACACACACAAAGATGGGAACCACTCTTTCAGACTTCAGTACAACGAAGTCAGATTCACAGGGGTAGAAAGCTTATGTTGAAGCCAGTTTGCCTTGGTGACGTCAAGCCTTAACTGGCTCGTGGATCACTGCCAAAACCCGTATCTCTTTTGTTCCTGCAACAGTCATAACTCTTGAGCTCACATACATTTTTTTTTTCTACGCACAAACTTG
Organism: Iguana delicatissima; assembly: GCA_948472985.1. NCBI lineage: Eukaryota > Metazoa > Chordata > Lepidosauria > Squamata > Iguanidae > Iguana > Iguana delicatissima. The sequence goes on from CAOKZL010003570.1 coordinate 73,071, forward strand.
TCTTGCAGGTTGTGCAACTTGTAAGCAAACATCCTATTCCAAAAGATTCATGCTATTGGGGAGTTGTTAGGGTTTGCAGTTTGTCTGCTTGTCCCCCCCCCTCAAACATTAGTTGATTACGGCTCCACAAGCTACCTTCCTTAGTGCTTTATCAGCTGATGAAATGCATTGACTGCTTGCTGTCCTCAGAGTGACCTTCCTGTCCTAAAGCGAGATCCATCCCTACCCGCTCTGCTCCCCCTCCCCCAGTCATCAGTTGGTTCTGCAAATGGAAAATATGACTCAACCAACCCTGCCTGCCCTTCGCCTGGTGGGGGCATTCAAACTCTGCACCTGTGCTTGCTAGGCTAACGTCTTGCCTGGCATTGCTTAACCCTCTGGTTACCAAATGCAAGGCATGCGACAGTCAGCCCTGTGCAATGCCAAGTTTCCACATTAACAGCACCAGCTGCAATCTGCTATTTCAGTAGCTGGGTTCAGTGGATCAGATGCAGCCAAACAACCATTTCCCTTCAAAGTGTTACTGCTATTAACAGGTTAGCTCACCTCTTCTTCTATATAAAAAAATCAAATGTGCCAGTGAAGAACAGAAGGTGGTAAATGGCCATTTTGCTACGGGCTCCTACCTTGACTTCTAATATTGGATGTGATTCACACTTACATGCCTTTTGCTCCATTACTGACTTACTAAATATGTGAACTGATTCCATTAAGAAAACATTTAGCAGAGGACACAATGGATTCCATCTGATCTTGGAAGCTAAGTAGGATCACCTCTGGTTAATACCTGGATGGGAGAGAGATAAGGAACACCAGGTGCTGCAGGCTGTATTTCAGAGGAAGGGACTGGCAAAGCATTTGTTGCCAAAGACCTATGAAATTCAGGAGGTAGCCATAAGTCAACAGGCAATTTGAAGGCTCACACACACACACACACACACACACTCTAGATGAAAGAGAAAGCTGCAGTTTTGGTGTTCCATCATTTCAGTCCCTAGAACATTTCTGTAATTTTCACCATCAACACTTTCAGTGTGGGCTCATCTTGAGCATCTCTTTGCACATGGGAGAATGGAAAGTTTGTTCACTTTTAATCACAATCTGCTACTGATCTTCACAAATTATGGGCTTATGCCACAGTCTACAGACTCATTTCCTGGGGGAAACATTATACTGGGTTACCCCAACTAGCTCCCTAGACTACCTCATTTTCCCCTTTCCATTCCTATTTATTATGACTGCTAGGACACTATTTCACCTCCATATCCATTTGTTGACACACTCTGTTAAATGTGATCTGATTTTGGCTTTAAAACCCACTTCCATCTCAAAGTTTTTTGTTATGCAATTTTCATGGCCTCGCTGCAAGCATACTGGGAGCATTTGTACAAGTTCAGCAATACACATACAAAATGCTCCTTGTTGGATCCAACCAAAAGATCAGCAACCTCAAGATCCTGTTCTCAACAGTGACCAACCAAATGCTTCCATGACACCATCACAGAGTTGTCCCTTTCTGTCTCTCCTCCATAATTTTTCCCTACCACTGCTATTCAGAAGCTCTAAGCATCCAAGAATGGAACAAAGCAGTAAAAACCATAGGACATCAAGACAGCAATGAAGGCATGTGTAAGGGAATGCATGAAGGAGGCACCCCAATCAAACCTCCTTGGGGAAAAGATTTCAACTATTTCTCTCCCAGGTTGACCTGGAACTTCAGCATTCCTGAAGTATGGATTATCCAATCTGTTTAGGGGCTACTATGCAGCTCCAGGGGCAGATTAGAGAAGACCCTGCTATGCTGGAAAGCAACTAATTGTGGACATAACCCAGAACAACTGAGATCTGCATAGCCAGGTGCTACCTTAACAGAAAGGAATTACAGCACTGCAATTAAGTATCATAGGATGTTTTTTCCCCTAAATTAATAACATCAGTGGCAAGGTTAAAGTCCACATAGTACAGCCTCCTTATGATCTGCAGACAACTATGGCATCATTTCAAAGTAATGCGTGGATTGCAGCACTCAAGTGTAAAATTGTTTCTGCTGATGTCAGAAGCAGAACTCCTACAGAGTTCAAACGGGCTAGATTTTTCACACCTATTCAAGGCTGCCCACATGTAACCCAACCACAGTTATCTCACAGATGAGTTTTGCAAAATCCACGTTAACACTTTGCTATCTTCCTCCTCTGCACCTCTAATTATACACACACATACTCACTCAATTTCTCAAATGTTTCTGCTTCTCACATCAGCATTAACAGTCAAACTCGCCTCAGCCTCAGGCTCAGCACAAACTAGACCAATATCATCTCAGTCATGTTCAGCAGAAGAAAGAAAAGCATCCATGTACCATTTCCTTCAGGAATGGGAATCATACAGCCCATACAAGCCTTTCACCCTAGACCATTTCTGGAGCTTCCACCATTGCAAAACAATTCATTAAACAAATAAATAAAAGGGGGAACAGCATTGCATTTGAAGGAGCTTCCATAGGGTGCAATCTTCAATTAAAACAAAGTACGCGCACGCACACATGTTGTTTTATCCCCTAAACTACTTTTCATAAAAACCATGACTTGCAGGAGTGAGAAATGGGATGGATCCACTCAAGGCCTTCTATGGCTGCCCATGCCATAGGCAAGGTTGAGATACACCCCATGGTTTTATATGGTCAAGATGCATCCTACAGCCATCTCTTCAGGAGATGACCTCTGAACTTTGAAGCATGCTTATCCAGTGAAGCGGCAACTCTGGCACCCTGCAAAACACACCTTGCAAGTCAAGATCCAGTCTCAACAGCATGTGCTTCCTCACCTCTCCACCATGAATCGCCTCCACTCACCCCAGAAAGAGAGAACAGAAGAACCTATCCCATCTGCTGCTACACACAAACAAGTAGATCAATGCACACAAGAAGAATGCTGGACAACCAATATAGAGTGGGGTCCCGTCACAACATGGTTAGTGCTAACATGAGCATAAACGCAATGTGGATCCATGTTTCAGGAAAGGAGAGGGAAAACTGTGTTGGACTGAGCTGGAATCATGGCTTGTCCTTAAGTGCTGACCCCTGGGTCTTTGGGAGCTAACTTTGCATCTGCATTCAGAGCCACGTGGTTCAGAACATATAGCCTGAAATATAAGGAGCTGTGTACAGATTTCTGGAAGCATCTAGCCCTTGAGAAATGAATGGCAACATGCACTACTACGTGCAGAATAAGTTTCAAATGTGGCTTAAATAAAGCTGGACACACTCAGTTCCCCTACCAACACCATAGCCACATCCAATGTGTGAGTTCTATGGTGGATCAGTAACCCTTTTATTTAGGTTCTGCTCTACCAACCTCCACTCACACCACAGTTCTCGTATGTCCAAATATAATTATTCAAACATGTGATGCTTATTACTGCAGCACCTACCTAACCTTGTAATCTAAATGGGACTGAAACTACACAGGACCAGTGCAATCTGCAAACCAGTTAAGCCAGTGTCCCCATGCTTGAGCCAATTAATCATCCAGATCCTCAGCTCAATCAAGAAGAGGTATTTTGAATCTTAAACTACCTAACTGCTAGGACTCTGAAGAGCCTCTATTAATTTAAATCAGAATATTCTGTCTGTAAATCTAGCTCTCAGTCCTGTTCCATATAGAACTTGCTTGCTTGCAAATGCAGCAGCTTAAGAACTACTTAACACAAGATGGGATGTCTGCTTACGGGTATCAGAGGAAGTACATCATGCGCAACTCCCACAAGGCTTAGTTTAATCACGTGTGTACATGGACTACCTGGATTGGGCAGGAAGTTCCCAGTTCATAAATCTTTTGCAAAACTAAAGCAAGTACCATTTCCACATATGACTGCATATATTAAATTCCTACACCTATACAGGTGATGTGTGTAAGAACAGTCATCTAAAGCTAGAAGTCAATACATATGCTGTCCCACCCCCCATTTTCTCTAACTTTCTTCAGGGGATTTTTTTTTTTAAAAAGAGCAACAGGATTTATGGAGTTTCGTAACAGATAGTAAGAACAGCACCACTAAGGGATCAAGATCCAACAAACCGCTGAAATAGTTCATTGTACTGCCGGGGCTTTCAGCAAAGAATCTGAATGCGGTTTTCAAAAGCAGTTTGCAATATAACATGGGTGTGCCTGTCTGCTCTTTGCTACACAAAGCCAAATGTCCCACTGGGCACATGTACATTCTTGAGTATAGCAGTTTTTCTGGAGCCAAGCCAGGAGGAAAGCAGATGTTTATATAACATGAGTAATGCAGCAGAGCACAGAAGTAGCTGGGGTTTGAACCAGGAAGTCCTAGTTTACATCTTGTGTCTGCCATAAACATAGCACATATCCTTCTGCATGCTACCCCTCCCTTGACAGTAGCTGCCTTATGGGTATAGCATTATGGAAAGGTTGTAAGAATGACTATGAGATGCACACATATATTACATATCATACACATTATACTTACTGTATATTGCCATTTTTAGACACTATGCATATGAGAGAAAATAAAATCCAAAACCCCAGTGCCCCAAAACCACCATGCAAATCAAACTTTGCAGGTAGCTTCTAAATAGCAACTTTAGATTGGTTGCCTTTTTCTTGTTCTAAAGAAGCATCTTAGCTAATATGGGAACCATGCCTGCCCTCAGATGTTACTGGATGGCAATTCCAAATGGTGAGGAATGCTGGAAGCTGAAGTTCAACAACTTCTGGAGGCCTCCAACATTCCCACCCCACATTGATGCTACTTGGCATGATTTTCAGGACAGGTGAGCCACCAGCAGCCCACAGGCCAAATCTGGCCTTGCAATCATCAAGACCAGTTGGATGAGCACCACCAGTGGGAAAAGGAGCATGGGACACATGTGGCTTTCACCAACTCTCTCAGATCCCCTTGTCAAAGCAGCATCTTGTCCCAACTACATGTTGCCCAGAGTTGTAAAGCTACCTCTCCCAAAGCACACTTAACAGAGGCTGGTCATAAATCCCCACTCACCTTTCTTCACTAGAGAACACAAATTTCCTGAGTTTAAGGTCCCCCAGCACAATAGCCGACTGGTGGCAGTGAGCGACAGCCGAAACAATCTGCTTGAAGAGCCGAGCAGCCTCTTGCTCTGGCAGACGCTTGCAGCTCCTCACGTAGGAATGCATGTCTCCAAAGTCCTTGTCAAAGAAGACATAGGCCTTGGTCTCGCCGAGAATTACTTCCACAATCCCTGTGATGTTTCTGTGGGATGGCAGCTGGATGTAAGGCCGAATTTTGTCCTGGTAGTGTTTGAGGGGGAAGACCTAAAAATAGGACCAAACAAAGGAAGAAAAAAATCAAGATTAATCCATTTTTATATAGCAAGGGAGATGGGGGAAGGTAGATGTCCTTCGTCACTTATGATCAGATGGTGTTTTTTGTTTTTCAGTGTACACTTTGAAAACTGATGAATTTGCAACCAGAAAACAAGGGGAGGGGAAATAGGTGCAGTAATTATTTATCCTGCTTTTCTCATGGCTCTGGGCCCAAGGAGTCTTACAATGAATTAAAGTACAGCTGAAATCTATTAGATGCAATTTAAAAAAAAAGAATTTGATTAAAAACATTAAATTTTAAAAAACACATTAAAACACAGTAAAAAAAGGATGAATCTATTACACACCCTATTAAAAGAACTTTTCACCACAGTAAGTTAAGAGCCAAAGACCTGCCTAAACTAAAAGGTCTTTGCCAGCTGGCAAAAAGAGAGCAGAGAAGGGGCCAACAGAGTCTCCCACGGGAAGGAATTCCACTACCCGGGAAAGCCACCAAGAAGGCTCTCTTCCTTGTCCTCACCAAATGCACCTTTGATTGTTAATTAAGCACTTAAATGACACTGTCTGTCTTGCCAAAATGACGGTGTTTATCAGGCGCTCATGGTGAAAACAGGAGGAGCCAAGTTTTGGAAAAGTGAAAATTCTGGCAGCAAGAACGGCTCTACACAGATAGGAGCATCAGCAAGTGGGGATTTACACTGATGCAGGTTCCAATGGAATGTCCTCTTACATGCATACATAAATGAACTGCTGTTGTATAGGCGGGGGAGAGTTACTGATTCATATGGCGAAGCTGTCACAGATGTAGGGTGTAGGCAAGAAGAAAAGCATTCTTTGTGTTTGGCTTTTCATTCTTTTTTCTTCATTTTAGTGTGGGTTAATTTTTGCAGTTTCAATATCTGCTTTTAAATAACCCAGTCTCAAATGTGTTCCATGGAACTATCCATTAAATCATGCATCAAGAAGCTGCAACATTGGAAGAATAGGCACTAACTAAAATAGGGCAAAATGTGGAAAGAGGCAGATATTTAAAGAGCTTTTAGAACAGTTACTCCCTTTCTGGGTGGTGCCTATTGACATAAACTGGTTTTTATTTCAACCCTCTGTATTTAGAACTAGGGATGGGATGTATATAAACTTGTGGGAGACAACAGGTGTATTTACAGCTGCCAGTGGAAAGAGCTAAAATGAACCTCCACATACTGAGATAATATACTCAGAAAATCAGATACTGAGACCAAAAGAAAGGACTACATGCCCCACTCAGGACAAGACCAGAGGCATCTGACCAACTACCGATAGAAACCGGGCAGCAAACTAGTAGGACCTTGAGCCAATTCATACATGCAATTCTCCAAAGCCAAGTGCTTCACGCACTTTCATTCTGCACCAGCCTGGAATGCTTGCCAATTCCTGATTCCATACTCAATATGATTATAGCGAGAAGACACTCCCACTGCCTCATTAGGCATGCAGTGCTTACAACACTGTCTCCCACCCCAGTGCACACTAGAAAGCATGTGGGGTGATGGGAGTTGTAGTCCAGAACATGGAAAGGGCACTGGGGTGGAGAAAGCTGGATGGTTCACAGTGGCTGCTACCCACAGGATCCTCCAGAAAGAAAGGCAAACAACCTGAGCCCTACAACAGCACCTGCCAACCCCGGGTACAAACACAGCTTACGCACATGACTACCAGAGATTATCTGCCCTTATGTCAAAGAAAGCGCCTCTCAGGTAGAAAAGAGGAAGAAGAGAAGCACAAAAAAAAGGTCTGTTTAAAGCCAATGAAGCTTTCACTTTCTGAGTTTGTCTGGAATGATTCAGACCAAAGTGATGGTATAAGCAAGCCCCAATTTCAGAGTGTGCCAAATCTTTTAAAGCAAGAGAAGAAGAGGATTAAAGACTCTCATGTTTTATTCACAAAGGTTTCGCAAGACTCCAGTCATGTTCTCCGAATGACCTGCAAGGCTCTGCTAGGTTACTCACATCCTAGGCCTGATGGGGAGCCGTGACATACATAGGATGTCACCATTCCCATTCATTCAGCCCAGCAACACTCCTACGGGGAAAACAAACAGCAAGGTCGAATCATCCTCTCCTCTGTCTCACTAACTCTTGGCTCTCCGCCTCTCCCTCACCAGTTTCTGTCATTTGAAAGCCTGTCTCTGGCAGCCTTGCAAATAAAGTACACAAAAGCAACTACTCCATCACGGCTTGTTTTAAAAAAGCAAGCCAACTTACAATTGTCCTTTAAAGCACATAAACGAGCCACAAGAAAAACGGTTCAAAGAGAATGGTACCGCACGAAAGCCCATCTGCAAACCTGAATGCAAGATCTTTGCAGTCCCATCTCCAAAGACTATCTCAATTCACAAGTGGAAAGTTTGACATGGGTTTGCTGTTAAGTATTAAGTGAACTGAAGGGCAGCCAAACTGCCACCAACTTGGATTTGTCATAGACCTTTGGTGCAATCCCTTCACTACCAAAGCCTACTGCAGGGGATAGCCAAACTAATACACCTCAGCTGGCTTGGGCTGGAAACCTCACAACCCCTAGCCAGTCAAATGGGCAGAAATTGTGAGAGCTGCAGCTCAAAAGGACCTGAAAGCCTGCCCTTGCGTAAGTAAGCTTTAACTGAAAAACAGATATCCTTTGCCAGATTACCTCTCCACCCCTTTTTCTCCCTTGCCTCCAGCACTCCTCCTGTCCTGAACTTTATAGACTGTAAGTAACCTCATTAGAGCAGAGAACTGTCCTCTGGTATTTAGTCAAACATACTGCATGCATCATTACCAGCATACTTTTCAACAACTAAATCAGGAGGAAAGGATCTCCATAATCCAAAAGCTGGCTTTCACTGTTCTCAAGAGACTAGACAAGGGAGAGAAAGAAGTGACCTCAGTAATTCCAAGTTTCACAGCCCTCAGAGACACAGGGAGAGAGCTGTTCTGAAAGAAATCCTGTTTATTTTAAGGCATCCACCGCAGAATAAGCAACCAAGAAGGGCCCTCCGAGTTTCTGAACGTCTGCCATGGGAATGTCTCCAGTCAGCAGGTGGCAGCATTCGACTCAGCCTCTCCAATTACTGGCTAAGACACTAAGAAAATAGGCAAGGCGTGTATGTGTGTGTGTGTGTTATTTGAAGAGCTGAGGACACCTCATGGAAAACTTGGAAAGCTGTGCTAGTCCGAGCCAATTCCTGCTTGCGTATCTTCTGCAGGAGGGGAGCGGAAAACAACGGAGGATGACGGATGAGATACTTAACCCTTTGGCTCACGGAGGGCCGAGGCCGGATAGCTGCATTGTTTGCTTTTAACCGAGACAGAAATTCCGTCCTGGCTTCTTTAGCGGTCTGTTCCTCGTTGTCTTCTCTGCACAGCAGACTCGTGCGCAAAAGGACAGCAAGGGCTACCCTCCCCGGCCTCAATCCCGTTTTGCTGCTGTTGTCCCGAGAGTCTCTCCAAGGTGCAGCTGCAGCAATCTAGATCCGGCCCCGCTCCCCTCCGGCAAGCCCGCTCTGACCACAGGTTTACTTGAGAGGAAGCCTCCACTGAACGGATCTTACATTCTCAACACAACCAAGACGTTGGGAGTTTTCGTTACAAGGAAAAAGACAACAACTCCCGGTTGTCTCAAATTCTTCCCGTCCCCTCTCCCTCCCTGCACAAGGGGCCCCGATTCACGTCCCGGTTAAACGGGAGAAAGCAGACACGGAGAGAGGGGAGCAACGGGCAGCTGCGTAAAGTAATTCAGTAACTCCGTGCTCCGGATACAAGGCAGGCGATCCGGCTGCCCTTTAAACGCCGGATATTCGCGGCCGCCCTTTCCGCACACTTTACACAAGGCAGCGAAGTTCCATGGAAGTTTGCGAAAGGGAGCTTCCTGCCGGGTGCAAAGCGGCGCGGGGGAGCCGCGGCTGAGGCGACCCCGCTCCCTCGTGCTCCGAACGTAGGCCGTTTCCGCACGAGACTGTTACCGCGCGATTATTCCACTTTCAACATCCAACGGAATCCTGGGGTTCGCAGTTTAGGGACGGGCGCTATAACTGCAAACCCCAGGATTCCACAGGATGTTGAAAGTGGAATAAGGGCGCTCTAACAGTCCAGTGCGGAAAAGGCGATCATTCTGGCTGGCGGACGGCTCACGCGCCTCTTCGGCGGAAGGGGCTCCGGATCGCGCAGAGCCGACCTCCCCTCCCCGGCGCTTACCTTGCAGCGCAGCTCCCGGCCGGTGTTGATATCCAGCGCCCGAGAAGCGTGCTCTCGGTCGGGCAGGGGCAACAGCAGGTAGCCGGCGATGAGGCTGGGGCCCGGCGCGCTGGGAGTCCCGGGGCCGCCGCCGCCGCCGGGGGAAACGGGCGCGCAGGGCGACCCGGGCGCGCTGAGACAGTCCTGGGGGGAGGCGCCGCCGCCGCCGCCGCCGCGCTGGAGCAATCGACGGCGAGGCGGGCGCATTTGGCGGCGCTCGGAGAATCCTCGGCGGCGGGGCCGTCGTGCAAAAGCAGGCGCTTGGAAGGGGCGCTCCGGCAACGGGGACCACCTGCGGGAGAGGCGGCGGGGGCGGCGACCCCCGGCGGGCGTAGGAGCGCGGCGGGGCTCCGGGGCTCGAGCTGGCGGCTCATGGAGCTGGAGGGGCGCGGCGGCCGGCGGGCCAGCAGGCGCGACCTCGGCGGGCTCTCCGTGCGCGCGAAGCCGGACCGGCGGCAGGCGAAGGGTCGGCCCTCCTTCCTTCCTTCCTTCCTTCCTTCCTTCCTTCCTTCCTTCCTTCCACTGGCCTCGCAGCCTGCCTCCGCCTCCGCCGCCCCGCTCAGAGGGAAGCACCGAGCTGGGCAAGGCCGCCGTCGAGGCCGGCGGGCATCCCCCGCTCCCGCTCAGCCCTCCTGTCCGGCCGGCGAAGCGAGCGCGCCCGTCGCCCTCACCGTCTGCCGGCGCTTCTGCCCAACTCCCGGGAGCTCATCAAAGTTCCCCGTGACGCAGGGCAAAGGGGCGGGGCCGGGCCGGGAGGCCTCGCGCTGATTGGCGGCTTCGGCCCCATTCAGAAAGCGGGAGCGAAGGCGCCGGGAGGGGAGCCGGGGACGCCGCGCGCCTCCAAGCGCGTGGGGAAGCGCTGCGCGAGACGCGCGCACCGGCGGCGCCGGCAGCGCGCGTCCCTGGCCGTCTGCGCGCGAGGCGGTTCTAGCGCTACGCTGCGCTTTCGACATCCTAGGATCCTGGGGCTTGCAGTTTCGGAGGGGCCGGCCGGCCCCTCCCGAAACTGCAAGCCCCAGGATTCCATAGGATGTCGAAAGCGGAGCAGTAGCGCTATAAGCGTGTGGTGCGGAAATGGCCGCTGTCTGGCCGCCCACCTCGAAGTAAGATGGACGTCCCAGCCCAGCTTGCCTCCACAAACAGAACAGATTCGGCCCCCATTTTGTCATTCGCCTTAGGCGGCCCAAACGCCTTGGCCTGTCCGTGGAGCAAAGTATGTTGCATCAGGAAAAGAAACAGCTCGGAGGCTGAATTTGAAGTCACCCTCAAATATTTGAAGGATGTTGGACGATGTTTCTCTGCTGCGGCTCCTGAGGGTAGGGCCCAAACCAGCAGGTGCCAATCACCAAAAAAAGGAGATTTCGATGAAATGGAAGATGGGACTTCCAACAGAACACGGAGCAGTGGGTTCAAGCTACCTCACTGCCAGCCTGCTGCCTTGGCAGATAATAGGACAGCGGTGGGCATGCTTAGGGGGTTGGTTTGAATTCCTTACTTCTCTTCCCCTGGGCGCTACACTACCTCCCGGACTTCCTGAATGTAGAAAGAACATCTGGCAGGGAAGGCTTCCTGGGTTGCTCATTTTCTCCATGCGGGGAGTTTCGTTCAGGCAGATCAATCCAACAGACAGCTTCCCTGTCTCCCAACCCACACCCTAAATGATAACCGTTCAGGAAAATCTATACTCAAAACTATCTCTAACAGCAGGGTCATGTAGCCCTCCGGAGATGGGAAATATGTGACCCTCCAGGTGTTGCCAGACTACAGCTCCCCTGGTCCCTCACATTTGGTTATGCTGAGAAGAGGAGCATGGGAGTTGTCATCCAACAACCTCTGAAGGGAATACATATTCCCCAACTCAATTTAAGATAACCTTGAGATGCATGATATGAATGCTATTACAATCTTGTTTCTCCCCCTCTCTTCCTCCAGTTTTGCAGCCACTCTTTAAATAGCTGTTCAGGTCATGCTCTTATGTCTTGGTAATTAATCTGGTGGACAATGATGGGCTAGATTTTTCGCAGACACCCAAAATGTCTCCATCTGATCACTTGGAGGTTTTACTGACCTGCTGCAAGCCACCAAGAAACCACCTACTTCTTTACAAGCCAGTATTGTCCTATTTGCATTACAGATACATTTTTGAACCAGTCCAATTAAGATCATTGCAAATAAATCAAAAAAGAACCTACTGTTGTTCACTGGAATTCATTTATTCCAGTTGATTTGAACCACAACTTATTTGTGCAAATACTTTGAATGGATCATTCTGGGAGGGGGAAAAAGTTAATTTAGACCAGCTTTTTTTGACCTTTTTACTCTGGAAGAACCCTTGAACCGTGTGGTCTCTTCCAACTCTACATTTTTATGATTCTATGATTCTATGACCCCTGCATAAACATTATTATATCTGCAGCTCAAAGGTGTTTTTCACCCCCAATCAACATCTCTTGCAGAACCACTAGCAACTGCTCACAGGACCAACGAACCCTGGCTGAGAAAACCTGATGTAGACTATATCTTGACTCAGGATGAATCAAGTGTTTTGCAGACAAACTAGAATCCCTAACAGCAGAACGGTAGTCCAGGCCAACACAGATGGGTTGGAGATGCTTAGGCCAAATGTAACCATCACAGGAAGGAAGAAAAACATAATATGCTTTTATTCTACTGATACAAAATGCTGGAGCAAGAGTGTTTACTG